>PVKA01001828.1:0-24473 GCA_004027165.1 Ctenomys sociabilis | reverse complement strand
CTTTACTCCTTCATTTACAATATTGATTTGCTATAAATAATTTCTCATTTACAAAACTAAGCTTAAGAAGCACACATGTAGGAGTCCGTGAGAAAGCTCAGTAGACTAAACACCTACTTAGGCAAGCACCAGGACCAAGATTCCACTCCAGGCACCACATGCCACACTGGCCCTGCCCCCAGCGCACTGAGCCAACCACAGAGATAAGGCGTGGTGGTCCACGCCTATAATGCTAGCACTGGGGAGGATACAGACAGGAGGATCACTATAAATCTAAGTTGTGTAGACGGACCTTGTACCAATACCTAATTTACATAAATTTTTTAAAAGTATACATGTAGAGGACAGTTTTATGTTTGGGAATAATAATACATATAAAATACTTAAAACAATATTCAACCTACCATTATCAATATGGTATTGACAGTGATTATTAGTATTGCAGCCATTACGATCTTCATAAGTGTAAGACCTTCATATGAGCATGTTTGAGGTTCTCAGGTCTTAATACTGTCATGGAAGATGAATCAATTCCACTATACCTTGCAGCATAAATAGCACCAATATCAGCAGACCTACAGCTAGCCCTGTCTGGACTCTCCTTTTGCAGAGCTGCCCATTCTGAATTATCAGTGCTTCTGTCTTCTTTCCTTGTCCTCCTCATGAATATAACTTATACTTGCCCAGCACTCAGTTCTTGGCCCTTCCCATTCAGGATAATCTCTTCAGCTCCTGAGCATCAATGATTGAGTCTCCTCACATACATTTCCAAGTCAACTGTTGTTGATGTACTAGTTTCCTACCACACTGTAATAAATTACCTCAAATATGATAGCTCAAAACAAATGATATTTGTTACTTCAGGGATCCTGAGGTCTGAAGGCAAAAAGAATTGACAGAGCTGCGCTCTTTCATGGACTCCATAGGAGAATTTTGCTCCTGCTTATCCTGGCTTCTACATGCTGCCTACTTTCTTGGTTCCTATCCTCTTCTTTCATCATCAAAACCAGCAGCATAGCACCTCCAGCTCTCTGACTCTCAAAACTCTCCTTGCCAATTTCATCACTTTCTTCTTTTTCTCTTATTCTTATGATTCTTTTGGTCATGCTCAGAAAATCCAGGAAAATCGTCCATCTCAAGGATTTTACTGGTGAAGTTCTTTGTGGTGCAGACACAAGGTGGATGTCTTTGTAGGGACACTACCCTGCCTACCACATTGGCTTTGATTTTTCTCCTACATATTAAATCAATATAATGTTCCTCAAAGTTCTACCGCCCAAAGTTCCATTGCTCAGAGTTCTAACTCTATGTAAAAATATTCAAAACTGCAATTCCTTCTCAATACAAATTCAAAAACCTTGTTCATTTTCTTTCAACTACTCACATCTGACCTCATCCTGGGTATCCTGAGAAGGAAACACAATAGAAGGGGAGGTTGATAAACAAGGATACACACACTAGAAAATAATTGCTTGTATTCAGATCCTGACTTGAGTATTTGGCCACTTTTAGTTGCCTCCATCAACAATGTGATATCTTACACTCATCTAAATAGAAGGCTAGAAATTATATGTACTTAATTGATTCCTTTTGACAACTAATTAAAATAACTCTTGAAAAGTGCATGTCATAGTAAGTGCTTAGTGGGTCCTAGCTAGTTCCTTCATTGCCTGTGTCAGGTTTGCTGGAGTAAACTATAAACCCAGGCCATGGCTTGCTGCAGGTGAGAGTTCTTTGTCCCTTGTAGGTCAACAACTCTCTGCTCCTCGAAGGCACTCAAGGACCAAGCTGGAAGAGATGTCGCCTTCTCAAATGTTTCTCCTCACAACTTTGGAGAAAAAGAGAATTCTCAGCAGTCGTACATTGATGACTAAATTGTCAGGAAAGAAGCATCGTACTTCACTGTTACATAAAACCTGTTATTACAAATTAACAGCATGACCCTACCTAGACCAAGTACAGAAAGTACACTTAGTCTATCTGAAAAGAGGGGGAAAAATGAATGATTCGGCTAATAGCACTAATGATAACTACACTCCTATATTTAAACTGAGTCACTGATAATCAGCCTTTGACCCTGCTTTAAATCCTGGCCCTATTTTTACTTCAAGTCCCATTTTCATCAGTCTGTCCTAAATGATACTTTACTTTGAGCATCCTAGCAATCTTATTACTTTTATTGCTTTTACTTTCTCATATTTTTAATGCATCTTTCCAACTGATAATATGACCCCAATTGTATCACTTCCTCCTCCAAAAACTATTGCTAATTGATGGAGTTGAGTTTAATAGCTAGAAACTCTGGGTCTGGGACAGGCATGTTTAGGGTCAGAAAGATCGTTATTTTTTAATGGTATATATTTGCAGTACAAAATGCTTACATTCCAGGAGTGAGGATGGTATACGATTAAACTCCTCTTTGCATCTGCCTTCCCTCCCCTTTCTTCTCCTACCTCCACCTCATGCTTTCCTTCCCACTTGAAAAAAGCTCTGTCTCCCATTTCCTGTTATTTATCTTTTCTGTTGCTCTTTTCTGCTTAGACTACTTGTATAAGAGAAACCGTGCTGGTTTCTCTTAAGCTCATGGGTCTGATTCATTGCAACCTCATGTTATGCTATTAATAAGGCATGTGAAATATCCTAGAAATATTACTCAAATCCCTAAACTTTCATAAGGTTTTGAGAATCAAGGAAGATAGTCTTTGTGAGCTATATATTTATCATAAAACCTGATCTTAACCTCATTTGATGAATTACAGTAAAGTTTCTAACCTGATGTGCAACCTTTTATAACCTGAGATCACCTTAATTTCTTGTCCTTTTCTTCCCCATGAACCTTGTATCACAGATCGAGCACCACACCCTTCCTCAACATGGACCTAAACTATACTATTTTTATTCCATTTCACAGATTGATCCTAGAAGCTGAAATCCCCAGTCTCACATGAAGCCTGCAGGCAGTTCACCACCCAAACACCCCATGTCTTTCTCCACATCTTCAGCGATAGTCTAAACGGGATGAATCCCTTCCTTCTCTCTTTGGCAAATTCACTGCATCTGTTGTACCTTCTTCATATTACAGGTTTTCTTTAATATTTGCATCCTTCCCAGATTCTAAGGCCATTGATCCAACTCATGACATATGGGCTGAACTGCTCTTGTGTATCCTGAACAGGACTAAGAACTACAGACCTGTTAATTAGTGAAACAGATGTGGACCCAGCCGGCGTGGGCAGTGCCTTTCCTGTGGTACCTTACATGTGACTGTTTGTTGAACTGAATTCATTTCTTACATGAAGCAGACTGAGAAATCGCTACACCATTCCTGACTCCCCTCTGAATTCTCTCAGTTTCCACATATCTTGTTTAAATTGCTTCAGCCAGTTGTAAACATGAGGCTCTAATAAAAGCATTGCAACTGCTAAGGACCATGAGGGGATTAACTCAAGTTTCCTATAGTTACACTCCTGTTTATATGTCCCAGAATCAAGCTTTGCTCAGTGAACAGCAGGACTATATTGTGGCTGTGTTTTGCTATATGTTAAAATATGTGTTGGGGAAGGACCAGATTCTCAGCCTGTACAACTATAAACATTTTCTCCAAATTGCCTACAATGTGATCCACCCCACAAAAAATACATACAACAACAAAGCTTTGAAGCAAGGTATTTTCCCAACTTGAAATGGAATAAAATATAAACTACCTAGCAACACTCCAGCACTTCTTTTTTTAATTAGCCAATGAAAAATGCCAAGAAAATTTATTCCCCAGTCCCAAGCAATGCCTCCTCTGTGAAGTCTTATCTGTTCACCTTGCTGTTCCAGCAAGAAAATGTGACTTGAACATTTGCATTCCCCTGAGAAGGAACAGCCAGGATGCAGCACGAGGGCTCTGTCTCTGGCATCTGACGATCCTAGGTCGCACTGATGCCTCCGTTCCTAAGCGAGCTGCCCCTTAGCCATGTGGTGTAGCGCCTCTGAGCCTTAATTATCTCACTGATAAAAACAGAGATCATTGTATATATTTCATGAGGTGATTTGGAAGATTAGTAAATGGTGCATATTGGGTGCTTAGCAGGTTTGTGACATTTAGAATCACCAGGCATATGGCAGTTATGAGCTCATGTAGCTGTTCTGTATCAATCTTCCTAGCTAGACCATGAGCCCCTTGAGAACAGTGACAATTTTTTGAGAATGGTGATTATTTCGGTCACTGCCTAGTGCAGTGCTCAGAAAATATTTGTTTACTGGATAATTTATAAACTCTGGCTGCTTGTGAGCCATGCAGGCTTTCTTTGACATCCATTACCTACCTGCCAGTGAGTTCTCCTGATTTCGCTGTCTGTCACTTCTCATTGAATGGTGACCTAAAGCTAGAATCGAGTAAGTAGATTGTTATTTGAAGCAGCATTAGAGGATTAAAGTTTTAAATATGGTAAATGAAATATGTTTTCAGGATCCTGTGCTAAAGAGATATTTGTATATTCAACTTGCAGGCAATGATGTCAAATAAAAAAAAATGTAGCAATGGCTTAAAATTAAAACATAGGTATCCCTTCCTCTGAGTTTTTTTTTTGTTTGTTTTGTTTTGTTTTGTTTTTAATGTGGGAGTGTGTAAATATTCCAGGACAAAGTACCTGCTTAGAAGAGGTATGGATTTTCTATGAATAAATGTATATTCCTTTTTTAAAGAGCATGAAAATAAATGTAATTGTAATATCAGACCAAATTCAAACATAAAGGGTGCAAGGTCTCTATTTTGTAATCAATAAAATTTAAAGGGACAAAACTCACTTTTGGTGCTTTTGTCTGATAATCAATAAAATACCTCTTTCCCTTATTAAGCGATGTCAGTTGCAGCCAGCCATTGACCACAACCAATTTGCTCTATCAGTGAAGCAAATCATTACTAAACACACGGCATTGTTGTTAGTTTTCCACCCTGTCCTGAGCACGAAGTGGAAAACGCAGAGAAGAAAATATTTTCTCTTACTTTAAAAATTAAAAACCTGGTAGATATAAAGAGTGAGTTTCCAGGCTAACATAAAAAAAACTCTTTTTCCTAAAACTAAAAAGAGTTGCCTATCTGAAATATACACTATCTCCAGTCACACCGTGTGAATCTGCTCATTATGCATGAAGAGTAGACAGATCCGTGACAGTTATCACCTTAGCAAACACACTGAGCCATGCCAGCAATGGTTGATATTGCCAACCCAGAAACACGAAAGAAAATTAAAGGTTATTACCTTTCAAACTCAATTAGTCAGAATCAAGAGACGCTGGGAAGAAACAGAAAAAAGAATGGGTATCTTTTACCTGATTCCTTGCATAATCAGCATGAAAGAATGCTGGCCATATCGTAGCCACTCAATAAATGTTGGCTAATCAGCTTATCCATTGACAGAAAACTGAAGTCTCCAGCCACTGGACGTCTACTCTCAAAAGCTTCTGACTAAGACCAGAAAGCCTTGGAGACAAGAAGACCACACAGATTCTTCCAGCAATATTACTTAGTCATTTTACAGGGCACAGCTTAGGAAAATAGCCAGAAAAGACAGTGAGCTGAGGAAAAGACTGGCTGGCTCCTTTCATTCCAGGATGCAAGGTTCTTTATCAGCACACACACACACACACACACACACACACACACTCATCTTCTAGGGCTGCAGGCTAAGAGGTTTCCCAGCTGTCAAAATTCTCCGTTTACTTTCCTGGTTCAGTGTCAAAGCCCTGTCAGTCAAGCCCTGCTGGTGGCTGCTGTGAAGCCCCCATTTGGGCCTGTGGCCTGGACCCGGGCTGTTACGAAAAGCACCCACTTCCACCAGGCCAATGGAGAGCAGTTGCTCATCTAGGTGGCATTCCAGGGACCAGGCAACAACCAGCAGGCACCAGTGAGGCTGAGCAGCCCCGCTGTGGGAAGCTGACAGAGCTGCTAGATAAGGACGGGAGAAGAACAAAGCTCTGTGGGCTTTCCTGCACTAGCTCTGGCATCGAAAGATTTTTTTTTTTTTTTTTTGTTCTTGGAAGCTAGACCCAGGAGCAACCTTTGCTACTAGGGGAACAGCTGTAGCGCTTCTTTGGGGATGGCTGACTTCCAGGATTGAGAGTTGGCAATTCTAGAAACCTCTCTAGCTTTTGGTTCCAAATTGAACATCACACAGAACTGAATGTTTAGCTGGAATAAAGAACACTCCGGGTCTGTTGTTTCAGGTGTAACTCAGCCTACTAAGTTTAAAGAGGTAAGAACAGGCACCAGACTTCTAGTTGCTTCATAACCAAAGGCAGTACAAATGCAGACTTACGATCCTTACGGAGATTTTCATCTCTGCGCACTGGGACTTGGGGATTTACACATATAATTCCCATTAACACTAATAGAAGTTGGAGTATGCGCACCAATTCCCTTGTGCCGAAATGAGAGCATAACCATATGGATACTAATAAATACATTTTTAATTCCTATATTATGCAGATTTAACATAATATTTCATACAACACTTAGCAAACCCTTTGGAGACAAAGATTGTCTCAATTAATTCTCCCCAACAGAGTCGCATATTCATACAAACGCCTTCTATTTCTACAATATTGATTTCCTTTGTAGACAAAAGGTTTAACTAAACTATTGGTAGTAGTGTAAATCTATGCAGTCTTAAGATTTTATCCAAATGTAAAATGGTCTTTGTTTGCAAACATACCCTCGTTACACGGAGTGACCTCATGACCCCTCGGAGTTTTTTTGCAGTTGACAGTTTAAAATTGATAGTTGTGATTCAACCTTTCCACAGTGCTTTAGCGCCACCTCCTGGAAAAATCTTTATAAGCAAGAAATGCCAAAATTAAATAAATTTACCTTTCCGGAGGCAAGAATCGGATTCACTGAGGACTCCGCTAATATTTACAATTTAAAAATGAAAAAGATGTTAAAAAATGAAGGAAACAGGAAAACGGTCAAATGAAAAGCAGTTTTGAGTGTTTGTTTTATTTTTTAAAATACAGATAAAGAAAAGAAAAATAGATTGAAGAACTACAGGTCGAATAAATAGGGTTGGGACCGATCCAAATGTTTTCTCGTAATACATAGTACTTATTTTATTTTTTGTGGAAAAAATTGTGTTGAATCCCAATATAATTATTTATTTATTGTATATGAAAATAAGTACTTAAGATGAATTACTCCACAAACCAGGGGAGCACAAATGGTCAAGGTGACATTCACTTAGGATTTCCTATAAGGAGTTCCAGCGTAAGTACAGGAGATGGTGAAATTTAAATAGATTTAAGTAATAATAAGATTGACTTTTTAGAAATGAAACTCCCTCCCGATATGACAATGAAAACAGCACATGTGGTGTTTGAGAAAGAAAATTAAATTTTAAAAATTTAATTACCTGAGATCAGTGTAAAGTAAAAAGCAGGCACAGTCTTCTGCAGAAGCAAATGTTGATTTATCTGAATCGAACAATACAGCTGCTAACAAAGTGTATGGAGCCTTTAAAGACATGAGGTCTTGATGGCCGGCCAGATAGATCAGCGGATTAAAGCACCTGCTTAGGCAGATGCAGCGGCCAGCAGGGGCTCGATCCCCGAGGTGCTGTGCCGGCCCTTTCAATTATCCATGGGGGCACGATAGCTTTTAAGACCTTCTAGCCCTGGTCCCCTGGAAAAGGAAGAAAAGTATCTCATCCACAGCTAAAGAAATAAACTTAGTCCAAGGTCTACTTATTTCATCTGGATGTGAAGGTTGGGGGTACATGTGATTTTTAAAATGAAGTGGAAGCCACTGAGTATCAGCATGTTAGGCTGAATGATAATTATGGAAAGACAATTAGAATGTTGTAAATTTCTTCATTTCAATCAATCAAGGTGTATTCAGTTATTTTTAACAGAAATTATGTTTTATCTTGCTGAAAATAGAAAAAGGAAGTTTTAAGAAGACCAAGCAATAAATAAATAAATAGAAAAGAAGAAGAAAACTTCAAGCATATTTTTGGTAACTCAACAACCTTGAAAAGACATACTCTGACAAAATCAGAATTCAGAAAATGAAACATTTTATTTAAATTATATTGTGTTTTACCTCTGCAACTTAATGTGTAGAATCAAGTCACACAAACACGCATAAATACACAAAAGAAACTTTTAATTCTGTTCATTTAAAGCAAATTTTAGGTAGGCCACCTTGCTCTCCCTTCCAGATTCCAAACAAATATTATTTGCACTTAGAGAGTGCCTGAAACAACTGAAGAGTAAGGGTTTATACATTACATAAAACCATACTGGCACCATTTATTTTTCAGCAGTTAGAAAAGCTGTTGGTAAAAGAAGAAAAGCTGTTTCTATATATACCACTGACGAAGACACTTAAAATTAATATATTTTTTCCTTAAGCCAGGATTTCAATTATTTTTATATCTATTCCACAAGAAAAAGCCCCAAAGTTGTACAGCTCTTTCCACATTCTTGAGTATTGTCGTATTACCTTCCTGATACACATGCCCAGTTCCTATTAAATACTAATGGTAACTCCACACGATCCTGGGGATACAGACCCCTGAGCAGCTTTCACTTCACAGACAGGAATATGGGATATGCTTTCCTGACGGGTGCTAGCCATGCATTAAAATGGGTTCTATTTCCATTAATGTACCTCATGAAAGCAAATTGCCCCGTGCTAAAATTATATGGGTGAACAACAGTAGACAGGCCTCAAACTATCTGCATTTGAAACTGGCTTAGGAAAAGATATAAACAGGTGAGTAATGCTTGACAGGTGTGTCCACACCCGGCTCAGTTGCACAGCACACATCCCTGTTGTGTGCAAGACAGTGTGATCACACGCCTGTGCTCAGCCTTACGACCCATAGGCATCATCAGGCTTCATCAGCCTATAATTGATGAAGCCTGAATAATAAAGTCTCTGAGTTTCACTTCTATTCTTCTTTCATTTGTCAGAGCTGTAGCAACTCACCCCAGGTCTCCTACATACGTTTTTGGAAATAGCTGAAATTGTAAACATCTGAAGTAGACCAGTTTGTAAGGAAAAATCGCCAGGCTATGTCTGCTAGGGTCTTGTATTTTATCTCTGGTTTGCACTTTTTTTTGTTAGTGTCCGCAGCTTAGAGATATCTCATAAAGTTATATGGTGTTATTTTTTGTAATTTTTAAATTTATTTTTATTAGTAATACATAATGATTACAATCATTTTAAAGCACTGATAGATGAAAAGTTTAAAGATACGTTCATAACACCCCAATAAATTGGATACTGGATGAACAAATCAGTATCCAATTTCTGTACGTTTTGTAGTTACCATTTATGAGGTTCTCTTTTATCTATTTTTATTTTTTATTTCATGTATTTGGTTGTTACGGGGTCTCACCACACAGCTCTGATTCACAGTGACCCTCCTGCTTGCAGCCTCCCCAGTGCCTGGATCACAGGTGTGTAGCACCATGCCTGGACACTGGCCAGCTCAGCCCGTGTCCCGGATGCAGGACTGGTGTGCTATGTGGTGCCTGACATTAAACCTCAGTCCCTGCACTTACCTATCTCACTGACCCATCGTCTGTGGAGTTCTAATGGAACAATGCCTCAGAAAAGTGGAGAAAAATAGCATTATCTTATGTGAGCCATTAAAAAGTATTAGTTGTCAAATTTACCTAAATTCTACAACAAAAATATTGATCATGGCTATAGTTCTTACTATTCTACAAGCGTAGGCTCAAATGAGTTCATGCATTTTAAGTCTCTTTCTCTCTCACTCCCTTATATACATGAAGTTGTGCATATATACTCGTGCATACACACAAACACACACACACACACACACAATGTGTAGAATATACAGTAGCAGGTGGTGCTCTTTCAGTCCATCTCCAACTTACTCTACTAATCTAAATTCATTGTTTTGGGCCCAGGGAGATGGCTCAGTAGAATAATCGTTTCCCTGGCAAGCGTAAGGGCCTGAGTTCAATCCCCAGTTCCACCAAAAAATAAATAAATAAATAAAAATAAATTCATTGTTTTGTTTGTTTGTTTCTGAGGTACTGAGAACCCAGGACCTTGCAATTACCAGGCAAGCACGTATTCTATCAAGCTATCTCCCAGTCCAACATTCATTGTTGACTTCCACTCTGTATCTACCTTTCACATATTCTATCTTGTTTTGTCAGGACATTAAAAAAAATCTTTAGAAACATGATGCAGTATGTGCAGATTCAATTAAGTCATACTCAGCACCATTTTTAGGCCTATGAGAAACAGATAAAAGGTTATCACACCATAAATAGGTAGAAAACTCATTAATAATCTACCAGCTCCAGAATTTCAAATATAAATTGGCTCCTAAGTAAACTTTTCTTGCATGAAATAACACAAGCATTCAGACAAAAAGACTTACAGACTTTGAAGGCAAAGCTGACATTGGTCAGCATTTAGATGTTTACTGCACTACAGAATATCTAAAATTTCCTTTATATATTAATCATTACACATTATCATTTTTGCACAGGAATCCTTTATTTGCATAATAATAACCAACACAAGTGAGGTAAGAAGAGGCATGTGAGAACTGGATTAAGGTGGAAATATCATAAATCTGTGGGCCAAGGAGGTAGCTCAGTGGCATAAATGCCAGCTTGGCAAGTGCAGGGTCTTGAATTCAATCTCTGGTACTGCAAAAAAATAAATAAATAAATAAAAAGGAAAGAACAAAGGGACTGGGAGATAGCTCAGCAGACTACATGCTTGCCTGGCAAGCTCAAGAGCCTGAGTTCAATCAGGAGTTCCAACAAAAAAAAAAAAAGAAAAAGAAAAAGAAAAAAAGACTAAAGAAGCACCATAAATCTGGGTGGAAGAAGAGATGAATTGGGTAGAAAAAGCAAAACCATTGTTTTGTGGCTTACGCGTGCTTACCTGTTGCCACCAGGACTCTTCTCGCTCTTCACACTCCCAGAACTTCTTTTCCTTGGCCCCCAATCTCAGTGCTGGCCCCTTTCCCTTGTCTCGCTGGTCCCAAGTGCTCCTCCCTTCAAACCTGGCAGAGCAGTGCTGCTTCCTATGCAGTACAAGCTCGCACAGACTACTCAGAAGCTGATACTTGGTTTTTTCTTTTTTTGTTTTCTTTCAGCTCTTCATGACTCTGCCACACTTGGACCACCGGGTATGGCCACTGCTGCCACCAGAGAACCCTTTTGTAATAAGCAAGCTCTGGTCTATTGTCCCAAGAAGGGCCTGGATTTTCCGCCCACAGGTGTCTCTGCAGAAATGCTTCTGAGGGGTGTAGGGTGCTGCTGCTCGAGGGGCTATCGCCTGAATTTGCAGATATGTGGTCTGTGGTCTGTGGTCTGTGGCTCAGCAGAGATGAGCCTTCTTCACACTCCCATTTCTTGCTGTTGGATCCAAGAAAAGAGCAGTCCCTGTGGATTCCCTGGGGTCCACGGTGGCCTAACAGGACTAAGTACCACTTCTCTTCATTCTCAGAGCTGTCTCTGCCTTGTTCTTCCAAATAGGTGGGGACATCACCATACTGATGGCCCTGGAACAAATCTGAGAGAGCCCCTGGCTTGAGTTCCCAGGCAGCATCTCTGTCCAGGATATGAATTCCCATTCTAAGCATTTCTTGAGGATATTTTTCTCAATTGTTACACCAGGGACATTGAAGAAACGTTTTGCTGATGTGTGGGCCTATATCTAAATGCCCTTGCAGTGGCAGATAGCTTGATTGCAACAGGGGCTCTGTATGTTCAGAACACTTCGCTGGGGTAAGACTTTACAACACAAGACACAGCTTTCCTCTTCTACTCTCCCCTGCTGGATGTCCAGGTTGAGGGATGTTTTCTACATTGTTTTAAACTGAAGAAGATTTTGTAGGTATGAAGTTGCAAATCATGAATTACACTCATCTTGCAAACTGATAGACTGTAAAGTAGCTTTTTCTTTAAGGAAAGAAGTACCATTTTATACAATTGCATAAGGTAGTTATAAAAGGTAAAACCTTCTCTTTATCCTTTTCTACGATGATAGTTTGACAGATACCATAATGAGCCTAGTGATAGAGAATAGAGTATACAGTGTAAAATAAGAAGATCAAATTCCTAAAACTGACTCTTGGGCATGCTGTTTATTGGGTAACTAGAGAACAATGAACCCCCGTAAAGAAACAAGGTAAGTGTCCAAATAAGAATGAAGAAAAGCATGACATGACATGCAACTAATACGGGAGAATATTTCAAACAGTTTGAGTCAAGACCAACCAAATAGTTCAGCAGATTAAGCACCTGCAAGCAGGTGCAGGAGCGATCCCTGGGCCTGCTCTGTTGTCAGACCCCCAGGGTGCCCTGAGAGAGCAATTGAGACTGGGCACGGTGGTGCATACCTGTAATCCCAGCTCTTGGGAGGCTGTAAGCAGGCAGATCACTATGAGTCTGACCTAGTAGTGAGATCCTCAACACCCTGTAGACCCTTCCCTAAAATAATAAAATAAAACAAAGTTTGAGTCAAAAGTAAAACATTTGTGGAGAGTCCAAATAAATTAGTGATAACTGTCTGAAGAATTTAAGAAGATGGAGACATTTGTGGGTTTTCTCCATCCTGTTTTGGTGGGAGGGTGAGGTCAGAATTATGACAGAACTAAATTAATGAGTAAATTGGAAGGAAGGGAATGGAAAATGTTGTGCAATTATCTTGAGAAGTTTGAAAGAAACTTTTAGAAGGTAAAGAAAAGGAGGGCAGGATAGTAGAACCATAACAGCTAATGCAGTAGGACATGAAAAAATTAAATAGTCAAGGTGATCTGAATTTGAGATATTTCCAAATGAACATAAGAAGTCTAAGATAATAGTAAGACTCCTGTAGAAATGCTGAGTCATGGAATTTGATCTTGTAGGAGACTAAAAGTAATTAGTGCCATATACAGGAATAAACAAACAAGAAGGGAAACACTACAAATGGTGTAGAGCAGTTGCACAAAGCTCAACTGAGCAAGTGATCTGGGTATGTGAAAGCGGTTGGGAAAGAGCATAGGTCTTGCATTGTTAGTCCTTCGAGAAAAAGAAATTGCAGGTGATGGCATGGTGTTAGGGATGAGGGCTGGCCCGGACTGTCAAGGCAGAGTGATGGTGGATCATGACAATGGAGTAGAGGAGACAGGCATGAGAATGCTGCCCTCTGCAAGCTCTGAAGACACACGGGGTGATGAGGACTAACTAGGCTGCAGAGTTGTCAGCAGATCATCTTGAGAAAAAACATTTTGTCTTCTTTTTTAACATTGGGAGTAGAAAGTAATGGGTTGCAAGTAATAGTGGAGATTCCTAAAGACCTCAAAGCCTAACTCCTGGTCATGACTCAGGTCCAGGGTAAAAGAAAAAGGTAAACAGAAAAAGGTACAGGTGATGTCCTCAGAAAGGAGAAAGTATTGGATTAAAAAGATGGAGAGAGAGCTGGGGAGTTAGCTCAGCAGTCTAAGCACCTGCATGGCAAGTGTAAGGACCTGCGGTTGATGCCCAGTCCCCCATGCCATTCTGGCCCCAGAATCCCCAGCTCACCATGCTGGCCACCAAGACCAAGTGTGGTGGTACATGCCTGAAGTACCAGGGCTGGGGAGGCTGAGATAGGGGGGGTCACTGTGAGTCCGAGCTGTGTAGCAGAGAGACCCTGAACCAAATAAATAGATGTATAAAAGATTAAACAAAATTTAAAAAAATAATAAGATGGAGAGAATTCAGGAATGAGAAGCTGAGAATACAGTAGAGTTTCGGAGAAGCAACTTCAGAGGACACAGAAAATGGTCTGAGTTGCAGGGGTGCAGTGGCACAGAGCACGTGGGAAACATAGGACATCAGAACACAGGTGGTCGGGCTGGCAGGCAGCACAGGAACCAGCAGGGTATGTAGGCAATGCCACTATCTTGCTGTGGACAATGTGTATTCATTCAGGTGGCCTTGGGGACTGAGATCTCTGCTGCCTTGACCACTATGCATTAGGTAGCGTGGCCTTCACAAAACTCAACAACTGCCAACTGTCCACGCCACCAACTATGCGCCACGTGGCGGCAGATCCACAATCAGTAGGCTCATCCACGTAGCTTTCTGAATGATAGTTAAGTCCAAATTGGGAATGGTCATGATTTTAAAGATCTCAGAACAACGGACAGAGGTGACTTGCCTAGGCTCTGTGGGTACAGACAGCTGAGCTGCACATTGGAAAGAACAACAAAGTGTAAAATCCCACTCAACTTTGGGCACCATTAATTACTTCCCAAAACAAACATGAAATTGAATTCCTCAGCATGCAGATGTGGTCTCTAAGCTTGAAACAGCTGGCTTGTCCTTCAGATATAAAATACTGCTCCCAGGGAGGCATCACAAAGAAGTTGAAAATGTTAGGAATATCTCTGATTATACTCTTTTCATTAGAGGGAAAATGTTTCCCAGGATGGCCAGATGCTACCACTCAGATCCCAGAGACCACAACTGCGTCTCATGCTTTTGGCCCAACCCCAAGGATGTTCCAAAGAATGCTGCTTCTTTTTGTCAAAGCCACATCTGTACTGGCAAGGAGACAATGAGAGAGAAGTGAGAGGCTACTGGCTCTGCCGGCTGTACCATTTGCAATAGGAAGGTTAGGTGTCCTCCTACTAAATTGGAAGAGGTGTGAGAGAGTACGCATGTGTGAATTTCCATGTAAATATATATCTATTTTGTAAATGTGATTCCCCAGGGTTTTATGTCTCAATTTTATTTGTGATTCTTATTTTTCTGTACAGAGATTTTTAATGTTTCTGTAGGCATCTCTGCCAAGCAATTCCTTTATAGTTTCTGACTTTACATCATGCATAGAAAGTCATCGTCTATCACAGATTCTAAAATATTCACTCCTATTTTCTTCAGCTATTGTCAGAATTTCACTTTTAATATGAAATTCATTGCTCTGTCTGAAATTGATTTCAGTGAGGTATGGATTTTCATTACATTTTCCCCCCAAAGGCTAACTAGTTTTCTTAGCATCATTGTTGAATAACCAATCTGCTATCCATGAATTTGAAGTATTACATTAACAAAATTCTAAAAAATTTTCATGTACAACTGAAACCAGTCTCAAATTCATCTTCCTTTTTTATTCATCTTTTAAATCTTTCTGTAGTCCTGTTTTGGAGCCATAAATTGAAAGAGGAGAAAGGTCAGATGTAAATCTATCAAACTTAGTTCAAATTAGACCTAGAGAATTATAGGTTTGTGAGCCCCAAAACCTCCCATATGGACAGGGAAGGTCACCTTGTACGCATGAAAGCTTGAAGGTATCAGTCCCTAAATTTGTCTGCTCCATTCAACTGTAGGCTCTGACCGTATTCTGCTCACAAGTTCCAGCTCCGTTCTGCTCAAAATCCAGAACAATTTCATCCATCTAACAAATAGGAACAAATACTCTTCTACTATGTGATCTGGGCTACTCTGGAAACAGAAAAAAAAAAAAAAAACTTGGAAAAACAAATAGGCACATGAAGAGTTCACACTGTGATAAGTACAACCAAGAACAGGGATCAAGATGACAACACTGAGCGCGACTAGGGTTTGCTGGGAGCTCTGGCATACCCAGGCAGGGAAACACTCTCTGGAAGGCATCGTTGAGTCTCAACCTGAGCAAGGAGCAGGAGAGAACTGGCGGACATGTATTTCAGAGCAATTTCAACCACAAACAACAGGGCTGCGATGAGCATAGAAGTGGAGCATCTGAGGAAAAGAAAAGGCTGCAGTGTGAGGAGAGTAGGCGGTGCTCAGAAAGGGACACTAAACTCGGAGGGTCACCAGACGGGTGGACACTCCAAGCCAGGATTAAGACAAGTTTAGATCCCAAGCTGGTGGGGTTTCAGAAGAGTTCACAGCCCTGAACTTAGCAAACCACCTATGCAGGAAAACTTTCCAGGCCTTTTTGCTGAGTATCATCAAAATTACACTCTAGCCTTTTCTTACCAATGGTCCCACTGGTGCCAAAGGTCATGATGATCAGTGCAGAAATGACTTCTGCCAGAGTACTCTCAGGAATTGTGATGGGCTTTGTCACTTTCTTGTTACAGCTTCTCTATTTCTTTCTTGTGTGTGTGTGTGTGTGTGTGTGTTTTATTGTATTTTCATTATATTAATAAAAGCAGTTAACATTTATTAATGTCACTTATGACCCACCAGGCAGTATTCTGGGGGTTCGTTCCACTGTGTTTACTCATTGAATCTTCACGCCCATCCTGTGGAGCTGGAACTGTTATTATTCCCACTTCGCAGATGACGGAACTGAAGCATAGCCTCTGCCCGTGGTGACACAGCCAGGAAGGGCAACAGCTGGGATTTGAATAGGAGCAATGCGTCTCCGCAGCCCGGAAGCTTAGACATCATGCTTTGCTGCATCCCCGGAGCACTTGTCAGTGGCGCTGGGTGTGTGATTGATGCTGAATATCTTGGAGAACTCATGAAGGAGAATTATTTAGGAAATGCAGCTTTCTAATATCAGAAGCCTACAGCGAGATTATTATTAGGCTTCCCACATGTACTTTCCCTAATACAATAGTCCCACAAAGCAGAGACCCTTCTGGCTCGTGCCAGAGCCAGTTTCTTATATCGCTATTTTGCTGCTCCTCTATGCCTACTAATGCCCTAAGCGTCCTCAGAGGAGAGCTTTGGACAGAGCCCTCTGGGTTGCCCTGTAGGCCACAGCACTCTGCATGTTTCCTCTTGTTGAAAAATTGCTCCTCGTAGCCACAAAGCTAAGCATGCTCCAGTAGCAATTCTGAATACCTGGAGAAAATAGAAGCGAGTGCTTTCTTTGGTTAGCTCACCTATTTCTGGAGCTTATTGGTTCAGGGCTCTAATTAGGCAATTATACCAGACAAGAGACGCTCACTTCTCATGGAGTGGAAGAACTGCACTCTCACATTCTTCTTAGTCTTCTTTCTTCTTTTAATTTCTTCTAGTACTGAGAATTGGACTCAGGGACTTTCCACCGAGCTACTGTAGGCACAGTTAGGAGAGATAGGCCATGTGGAGGGCAGGAAGGCGCTAACATGGCCTGCTGTTAGGGCAGTTACAGAAACAACCACCTGCCTACTGGAAGTTGCTGTTGTGAAACTTTTGCAAGCCTAGAGCAATTATTTTTAGAAACCAACTTCCATGCATTTACTGTGTGGTCCCGGACCCCATGGCCCTTAGCTTACACCAGCAACCAAAACCAATGCACTGATTGGCCTAGAATGCACCAATCAGAGGCAGTGTTTCAGGAACCAACCTAACCACTGTAAGTATGGGCAGAGTGAAGATCCAGATGAGAAATCCATTCAAGCTTTCCCTGCCACTCAGCTACTTTGTTCCCTCTTTAGAAATGCCATAAATAAATCACTGCTCCCTACTGCTTTTCCTTCCGGCTTCCTTTCTCCTTGGGACCTGACTTCTTCATTCTCCATCTGAGGGACCTTCTGTTTGAGCCAAGCTTGCTCTCTGCATCTGCATTCCTCACCAAGTGAGGGCATGAACCGGGAAGGTCCTGGAGAACTCCCAACGTACCAGACCCAACTTTGATGCTACACTGCAACCCAGAACCTCTTAACGCTTTATTTAATTTTAAGACATGGTCTCGCTAAGTTGTCCACTTATCCTCCTGCCTCAGCCTCCAAGGTGCTAAGATTTCAGGGCTATTCATCATATTTGGCTTTATAATCTTTTATTTTTTGAGAAATGCAATTATAACTCTGTGTGTGGTCTTGTATTACTTTGGATTTCACTGAATATGTATACAGTATAAACCAGAGGGGAAGAACTGTACTGAGTGCTCAACCAACAGAGGTTGTAGGTCTCAGAAGCCCAGCAGTCAGGCCCTGCTACACATCAGCCCTGTAGATGAAGCTTAGGAAGTGGCCTATTGAACGGAATAGTTAATGCAGAAGTTTTCTTTTTTCTTTTTAATATTGTTGACCAATTTTACATGTTTATATCTGGCAATCCGAAAAACTAATTTAAAGACAACAATATACAACATAACAACCATTGTTGAATTCTTATTTTATTCCATGAAATTCTGTATTGTTTCTGATGCTTCATCATGTTTCATTCTCTTTAAAAAATAAAAAAGGAATTAATTAGCCTTTTAAAGTTACAAAGCTAATATGTATTGAAGTCAGGCTTTAAACCCAGCAAGTCTCTCACTCACTTTTTAACTATTAACCACACTGACACTGCCTTACTATGGGTCATGGGTAACTAAAATCCTCCTCATGCCAAAGTAGCGAGTTGGCAAAGGGAAAGGTCATTTATATTTGTGCTTCAGTTAGACTACCTTAAAGTCATTTTCCCTTTACTTTGATACCAAGTTCCATTCTTTCTAGAATTTTCCCTTCTCATAAACATTTATAGAAATCCCCAGAGCTTTCCACACTCTGGAAATAACCCCGTTCTTGTAGAGGTGGCTGTAGACATAAAGCCAAATGGCAGGAGTAATGATCATTAAAGCTTCGTAGTAAGAATATTGGGGTTCATGTATTAGTCCTTCGTTTTGTGGGTTTTAAATTTTGTGTTTTTTTTTAAGAAAGTAAGCTCTAAAAGCATAGGATAAAACATAATTGGAGACAGCAATTACATACAGCTTATGTAAGTAGTTTTGTTAGAAAAAGAGCTGAGAAACAGTTTTGTAGAGGAATGCTTGCAAGAAAGGAGGTAGAATATTTACAAAGATATGTGAAATTCCAGCCTGCCTGTGTGCAGATAGCAAGAAGCTGGTAGAAAGGAGAAATTGAGCACCAAAGGGAAGGGAGAGAATCCCTGGATGTGTGCTTGAGCAGACAAAACAGAAAAGGTCAGCTACGCAGTACAAGGCAATGCTGTGCGGAGGAGCACGGGGCAGTCTTAGGAGCGGTCTCCAGGCACTACTGGTGTGAACTGTGAATAAGGCACTGTGCAAGTTTTGCTCCAACGTGTCTGTTTCTTTAGCAAGTAAAATAAGGAGCCATAAGCCTCAAGTGAAGATGAGTGAGAGGGTGTTTTAAATTTACGAAGAGAGATCTTTTGTAAAATAAACAGGGACAAAGTGATGCAGGATGGGGGAAAGAGGAGAGGGAAAATGGACATAAAAGGAATGAAGACGTGTTACCTATCACTCAATGCCCAGAGTGAAAGTAATCACTATGTACTGCAAACATGTGGTAATGTTTTTTATATATAAGATAAGAAAGAAATGTGAAGTTGTTATCTGTAGCAGGAGAGGAAAAAGAATGAAGACTCCAGTGGGCCCATCCTAATGGTCCTGCACTTTGCTCCAGTGCAAGTGGAAGTTCAGGTGTAGAAATAGAAAGCAAACTGCTGGATTCCTTACCGAATTAGAGTGTTTAGATTTACCAAATAGAGAGTAAGCTACCTGACATGGTAACACATTCCTGCAGTCCCAACACTCTGAGAGGCTGAGGCAGGAGTGTTGCAAGCTCATGCCTACGCTAGGTACTTAGAAAGAGCCTCTCTCAGGCTGGGGAGATAGCTCAGCAATCTAAGCACCTGCCTGGCAAGAACAAGGACCCAGGTTCAGTCCCTGGTTCTGCATGCCATGCTGGCCCTGTGCCACCGAAATCAAGTGTGGTGGCTCACGCTTGTAATCCCAACACTGGGGCTGCTGGCACAGGAGCATCATTATGAGACTGAGCTGTGTCACAAGACCCTATATCCAATTAATTAATTAATTAATTAATTAATTAAGATATTTAAAGGGAAAGAGCCTATCACAAAACAAAACTTTTAAAAGATGCTAAGACTGGAGCTCATGCAAAGGCCCTGGCTTCCTTCCCTTGTATTACAACAACTACAACCACAAAGGTGAGTGAAAATACTAATTTATGTACAAGAGAGTGAGCTATAAGGAAAACAGAATAAAAAGGTTATAGATTCAGCAGGACATAGGGCTCAGCATGTACAGAGCCTAATAGCAATGTGAAGGTGGGCAACGAATCTGTTTCCTCCCTATTGCATTAAAATTTTAAATTATTGCTATTAAACCCAGCACAAAGTAGAAAGACACTTTGAATTGAAAAACATTGTATTTATATGCAATGTGCTTCACCTACAACTAGAATACATTTTTGAACTGCTTGAAACACTAAGAAATAAACATAATGCATGTACAATTCACAGGATAGGCCAACGAGCATGATTTTTCATTTCACTAATAGTAAGAAAAGAATGAATTAGGGTCACAGTAAAGTACCATTCTGTGATAACTGAATGGGAAAAACTTTACATGTATTTCCAATCAAGTGTTCACAAAGAAAGGGATGTTAAGAGTGCACATCCGCTGCTGTGCTAAGATGGGGAATTGATACAGACACTTGTGAGAAGGTACAAAGTAATGTTTGTGGGCAAGAAAGAGAAAGGGAAAGGGAGGAGGGAGGACAGGAGAGACACAAATGGAGAGAGGGAGGGATGGAGAGAGGTAGAAAGAGGCTGAAGGTAAAGGGACAGAAGAGACATTTAGCTATCAAGAGAACAATTAAACAAATGTCAGTATATTCCTATTGTAGAGGACATAAATTGAACTAGATAAATGTCACAAGCAAAGTTAAATGAAAATGATGTTGCAAAAAGAAACCAATTCTAAAAAGGTTAAGTATTGAAAAAAATGCGAGGGCCTGCGGTATAGCTCAGAGGACTAAGCATTTGCTTAGGTAAGCTCAGGGACCAGTGTTCCATGCTTGGTTCCCCATGCCACGCCGGCCCCACCTTCGGGTGCGCTGAGACGGCGTTGCAATCCGGGTGTGGTGGCGCGCGCCTGTAATCCCAGCACGTGGGAGGCAAAAAGCAGGAAGATCACTATGAATGTGGGCTGCATGCATAGTGAGACCCTGCACCAAAAAAAAAAAAGAAAAAAAAAAGAAAGAAAAAGAAAAGAAAAAAATGCGAAGTGTGGTAAAAAAAATATATATATATGGTAAATGAACTGAAACTGGGCGTGGTGGCGCGTGTCCATAATCCCAGCTCTTGGGAAGCTGTAAACAGGTGGATCACTACGAGCTCGAGCTAGTAGCAAGACCCTGAACATCCTGTAAACTCTTCCCTAAAAAATAAAAATATGGTAAATGATTAAATTTTTAAAATTTTAGCAGTGAAAGACTTTGCCGTTGATGTCCTAGCATGCTCCCCACCACGCTGGCCACGCTCACCACACTTGCCACTCTCTGAAGCAGAATATCTGCCCTTCATGGTACTTTTGACTTTGAGGGACAGCCTGGAGTCACACTATGCCAGACGTGGTGGCCTCAGCCGTGAAGACACTGCATCGGACTTCATAATCCTGTGTTCCTGTTAGATGTCACCTGGCAAGAAGCGGAATTCACTATGTTTGTGATCGCATCTTCTAATGACGGCCATAGAAGAGGACTTCCGGGATTTCTTCAGAACCTGGCAAGAACAATGCAATGAGTGTGTTCAAAGTAAGGGGCATATTTTCTGGGGGAGCTAATGGCAAATGTGTTTTATTGTAATATTTTTATTTAAATATCATATATGTCTACCTTACCTCACCTCCCATGTATTACTTGAAGATATATGAATAAACAGAAGACTATAAAAATTAATGAAAGTGCTAAATAACAATTTTAGCATGAAGGTTGCTTCTAGAAGAGGTACATGTGACATACACAGAAGGCTTAACGAGATTTAACTGTGCTTACAAGGTATTGATCCGGGTGGTACATACATGGATATTTCATGCAGTATTCCTTGAACCTTCTCAATTATATTAAAAGTTATTTATTTATTAGTTATTATAACTAATAAGTAAATGACTATTATACTAAAGGATGAATTCAGAGGCATCATTCCCTTTTTCTTTCTTTCAGGACTTCTCTGGTTCATCATTTCATTCTAGCTCCCTCATCCCTATAGATATTTGTTATTGGGTACCAGGCACAGTGGTATAAAGATACGTACATTTCTCTCTGGATATTAGTCTTTTACTAGCATTCTAAATCATTTGAAAGGATCCTACTTATGATCCTTGGGATGTGCACATGGATAGGTAACTTCCTTGTTCTCTAACCATTAAAAGACATAAAAATATTAGAGCAATCATTCTCTTTTGAATGCATCTATTCCCATGAAATCTCATTACTTGAACCCAGTGGCTCCCAATCTCCTGAGGCAAGCAAAATCTCTCACCTAATTCATATTATAAAGTTTGACAGGCAGGCCAATTTTCCAAAAGTTTAAGGTTTTCTATCAACGTTTCTATGCAGGTTGTTTGTTTGTTTCTAGGTGAGAAAACATGCCATGCTAGTTCAAAGAGATTTGTCACATGTACCTTAAACTTCCCCTTCCTAATCTCAGTTTATATTCTTTTGAATCATTACACAGCACCAGGGAACCATTTCAGTCACTTCTCTAAGGCCTCAGTAGAAATGTGAATGAACGCAATGCACAGTAACACCTCATTTCTGTAATTTCTTCTCTACTCTCTCTTTACTTAAATCTACTCCAAGGATTTCTCTCTTCCTTAGATCAAGTTCTTGAATGAATTTGCAGCTGTCACTTTCACTGGCAGCAGAAACTGTTGTGAAAATATAAATGACCCAAAAGAAAATAAGTCTCAGGTTTTTCAGAATTTAATTTACTATATTGCCATGGAAATTTCATAGCACATATGATGTATTTCCTTTGATACTTTATTTGCTTTGGTGACATTTTAAAATGGAGAATAATCAAGTTGATCCACTCATAGGTAAGCATGTTTTGGTTAATCTGATCAGATCAAGATATCTGATTTGAATGTGTGGGACGTCTAGACTCATGTTTAAATGAGCTTAGAAGGAATGCTCAATAAGAGAGAGCACTGAAGTTAGAATGGGACTTAATTTTCGCTATGGAGATAGCAACATTTATTTAGGAAACTCATGCTTTTTTATGGAAGAAATAATAAGAGTGTGAAAGCTACTCATAATATTCAGAAACTAGGTAATTCTGAACTTGATATATCATTTCATTCCTGCAGTCAGCATAGCCTGAGGTACCTTCAGGAGAAATTATGGAAGCTTCTGGTGGCAAAAATGTGGTCTCAGAATAGATCTCTCATTAAAGGCATCCTAATAGAAAGGGATGAACAAAAACTGAAAGCCTTTTTATTTCATATATTCTTTATTTATTCATTAATCGATCATTAATTATTTGACTACAATATGCCAGAACGTTTCTAGGCATGGAATTGACCAAGATAAATAAGGCACAGACTCAAGAAATTACTACAGTTCAAATTCTTCAGCTGTTGCTATATAACTTTTCTCATCAATCTTTCAATATATTCTTTTATAAGGTGGGGGAAATGTAGATCCTAACTATTACTAACATTAATATCAGAATGAAAGATACATAGTAATGTAGGATATGGAATGAAAAGAGGATACAAACTTTAGGTAAACATATTTTTAATTGTATTTATTTATTAATTTGACACAGGATCTTGCTATGCAGATCAGACTTGTAGTGATTCTCTTGTGTCAGCCTCCCCAGCACTGGGTTTAAGTCATGCACCACCATGCCTTGTTTTATACCATGTGATACCAGGGATCAAACCCAGGTCCTTGCTCTGGCCAGGCAAGCACTTAGACCACTGAGCTATCTCCTCAACCAACTTTTTAGATCAAAATCTTATTCAAAGACTCAAAAAAGCAACTCAGTATAATCATCCATTCTATTTCCCTACCTACACCAGGAAGCACACCAAAGATTCAAGGGAAATAGAAAAATTAAAGGCAAAGCTATAATGCTCTGGCTGGTATTGCTGAGACCTTTTAAGTACTATATCTTTTTAAAAAATCATGCCTTTTCTTCCTCTCTCCTGAGGCCAGAGGAAAATGGTATAAGTGTTTATATGCTGCAGAGAGAAAGCCTGTCTAGTCCAGTGGACAGTCCCAAATAATCCAAAAATAAATTACTGTTTTCTTTTTCTAAAAAAAAAAAAAAAGATGACCATGAGGGAAACTTACAAAAGTGTTACTGAAATATTACTTTCAAAGGTCAATGGAGACTTATCTCACCTATTTCAAGATTTCTCCAGTTGTAGACATGTTATAATAGCCTAACTATGAAATTCAAAACTCCAAAGAATAGTATAAATGTGAAATAAATAATCCACCAAAATAACCCCTTAAAAATCTCTCAATAAAACTCCTATAAGAAAAAAGAGTCAGGCTTGGTGGTGCATGCCTGTAATTCCAGCAGTCAGAAGACTGAGGCAAGAGGATCATTGTTACTTCAAGGCCAGCCTGGGCTACAAAGTGAGTTCAAGGTCAGCCTGAGCTCACTATGTAGGTGATGATGATGATGAAGAAAGAAGAAGAATAAGAAGAAGAAGAAGAAGAAGAAGAAGAAGAAGAAGAAGAAGAAGAAGAAGAAGAAGAAGAAGAAGAAGAAGAAAGAAAGAAAGAAAGAAAGAAAGAAAGAAATAAAGAAAGAAA
>PVKA01001827.1:85894-136966 GCA_004027165.1 Ctenomys sociabilis | reverse complement strand
GATATCATGTATGCACCTTGTACAATACCAAAACGTTATGAAAACAGTTTGCAATGTATTAATTCATTGACTCTGTATGGTTAAGATGTTTTGAAACTGTCTGATTGACATTTGTATTTTAATAAAATAAAAATAAATGAAAAAAAACAAAAAAAAATAAATAAAATAAAATATTAAAAAAAATAAAAAAAAATAAAAATAAAAAAAATAAAATATCCATGCATATCTTTATCTTAATAATGCATTTCTCTAAGACTGTCAATGAATAATAGGATAGGAACTTAGAAAAAGAGACCAGAATGGGATTTTTCCATTAATTTGACCAAGAACTGGATGGAACAGCCTGACCTGCCCTAACAAAAAAACAGTTGTGCCTTATGGAACTTATTCTCCTTAAAATAATATTGATAGCTTCCCAACAGGGACTCCTCTCTGATAAGTTGCTCACTGCAGCGTGGCATGAGGTTAAATATAAAGCCATTTGATTTCTTTTTACACATTATTCCTACTTGCCATCGATTTTTTCCACACACATACTTCTTTTGCATTCCTCTTTATATGATATATAAGATATTTTTTAAAGTATCATGAAAATAAACTTTCTTCACATACCACTTTTGTAAGGAAAGTCAGCAGAATACTTCTGAATAGTTCTCGAGACCACCCCACTCTTACTGAGATCAAGAAGCTACAGAATCGTGTAAAGGTGAGGACAGAGTAAAAGATTCACCATCCTTCTTTTTTTGCAACCATCTGCTCAACTTTTCATGTATGCACTATACATTGGTACTGGAGGTACAGACAATACATACATGTTTTCATTCAGAGATACCTTCTCTCTTTTCATGCTATTTTTATTCTGTGAATAAGAATTTAATATCTCTGTAGAGTCAAAAACAGAAAAGAAGTAAACCCACAAATCTGAGTGAAATTGTGAGGAAGAAGAACGATGAGTCACTCGAGCACCTGACCTTGTCATGGATGGGGCCAACTGACTGTTTGTCTTTTCATGTGCCACAAACTAGGAGGCTTTATTATGATTCATGATGCTATTAATTTGGTTTATATCTGAGAGTTAATGGAAAAATGATTTTTAATTGGGTACTGAAGATTCTTAAGTTGCTTTAAAAAAAATGCAAGTGCTTAAATCATCAGAGGAGCTGAGCACTGTGAAGGGACACTCACAGCCCAAATTTCATCAGCAGTCTCAGTCGCAGTGGAGGGCTGAAGGTGAGAAATTTGTGACTATACAATTTATTCTGTGAAGCAGAAGTTGTGCATTAGCATGACTGTTAGACCTGATAATATTTTACCTGCAAAATTATCTGACTTATTATTTTTCAAATCGTGTGATTAACCTATAACTTCCATGTAATTGCAAACATGCTTTTCAATCACAATTATCTGATTAACATCCTTTAACTCATTGTCCTAATATTTATATTCACCAGGTAAATAATTTGATTCTTTCATTTCTTCCAAGGCCTTGGCAAGTGCAAATAATGATGGCAGATGAAAATGATTTGCTTTAATCCCACATGATGTGACCTCTTCAGGCTTTTATTATTATTATTATCATGTAGCTCTCTATCAGTCATGTTGTTTGTGAAATCTTCAGTGAACATGTTGTTTACCAACTGTTTCTTTCCTAAACATTTTCTAGCTCCTGTTTATGGACGCACCCTTATTTGTTCTTGCATTAAACACGTAGCATACCCTTGATAATCTAACCACACTAGTTTATATTCCCACTTCTTGGACTGGCCAGACTAGGATTTTGTTATAAATTATTTCTCCTCATGGAATTCCTTCTCTTTTCTCTCCACCAAAATCTCCCCTGTAAGCCAAAACCAGCTTGAATTTTGCTTACCCTCCTCTCTATTTTTGACCCCTCCAGTGCATAGTGATATAACCCGTGAAATTGGAGTCTTTCAGGAACTGACCTATGCAATTAGTACACTCCTGCTGTTAGTGACCTTCCTTGTCGAACAGGCCCTATTTGTGTCCAGGTAGGCAGGCTGCATGGTAGGGACTCTAGGGAATCTCGACACAACACTAAATACATTGAGGATTTACTGCTTAAAGCTGTGTGTTGAATGCAAGAGAGAATGATTCGATGGAATGACAAGGAAGAAATGAATCTGAACGGTTGCCCAGAACTCATTAAAGTACATAAATGATGCCAAGAAGCGAAGGATGAAAAAACACGGCATGAAGGAATTACTTTTACTCATTATCATGAAAACAGCAGCGATGCTTAAAATCTCAAGAGACCTAGAGGCTGATTCACTTGAAATTAGTGGCCCTAAAGTCCCCTAGCCAGAAATTTGATTCAAATTGATTAGATGGAGTAACATGCCGATTTCCATATAGAAAGGGAAGAATGCCAGCACTTCTAACTGGAGCCTGCTACCCACAGGTGAGAATCCACACACTCTGCTTTCTCTGTGGGAAGAAGCTAGTGTAGAGCAAATTTACACACATTTATGTATTTATTTTTTGTACCTGGGAAAAACATATGATAGCAACACAGAAGCCTGGTGTAGGAGGTCAAAGGCTTATAGATCTAACCCTGCTTCATCCAGAGCCTTTCACAAGACCGCGCCCATGAAGCAAGCTCTTTTCAATCACGTAAGTGATTGCCTACCTTTCCGTGAGCCCCACTGGGACTTTTCCTTTTTCAGTTCTTTTCTGTCTTCTGTCCTGCTCAACTCCACTCTTTTTTACCTAAGACCTGACCATGTTTCTTTTTTATAACCTAATCAGTTCTCTTGGTTTATAGCCGAGGAAAATATTTCCCTATTTAACATTTAGATGACAAATTTTGCTACATTAATAGCACACACACACACACAGAGGGAGAGAGAGAGAGAGAGAGAGAGAGAGAGAGAGAGAGAGAGAGAGAGAGAGAGAGAGAACAAAGATATACAGAGGTTGAAAAATTCTGAACTTTGGAAGTTGGCTAAGTTTGGATAAGGTGCTGGTTTTAGACTCTTATAGCCCATAGTCTGTACAGGACCAGGAGTAAAATCCTTTTCACACTGTAGACCAAAGACCATTCATGTGCATCTCATCCAAGACCAACAAACACCATCTTTGTTTCTCACCTCTTGCCTGGTTTCTATTACTTTGTATTCCCCTTTTTGTAACAAAACCTGCACTGATAAATGTGTGCTCACTGGGTGATTTTCCTACCAACCCACAGGGGCAGTGGGTATGAGTCCTCTTCTCAGTGTGTCCTTTGTACCCTGACGCTGGAGTCAGCAGTGCTGATAAATACAGTGAGTGCTGAACAGATGGGCACCTGAAATGATAAGCTAGGTCTCCACTAGAAAATATGACTACAAAACTCCAAGAGCCAGTCATTAATCTCCAAATGCTCATTTAATGGCTTTGATTTTCAATAGGTAGAGAAATAAAATGAAATGACTCAACTGTGCTTTTTAAACAAAAACAGAAAATTAACAAAGAGTGATTTGGGATGACAGCCTATCTCTCCTAGTCACAGTGTTGCTACTGACAGTGAATTTCTTCTGCTTTGCAAAAGTGCAATAAATTTTAAGATAATATGATTGAAAGCACAGCAAGAGTGGAAGTAGGGAATGGGAAAAATGAAACATAGGTATGAACACATACATTCAATGGGGAAGGAGAGAAAGTTGGACAATAAAAATAAGGAAAAATGAAGAGAATGAAGAAATAGGTAATATACAATGTAACATGTCAAGGAATAAATACATTAAAAGGAAAATGAGAACATTATGGCTATTAAGCATTGCCCCGGTTCATCAGTCATGTACCGCGGAAAGGCCATCATCCGGCCGTCATGTCTCCATTCTTGTAGCTAATATTTACCAGATGAAGGGAACAGGAGGCTACTGTCCACGAGCTGAGCATTTTCAGTCCTACAGGAGGCACTGCCAGATGTTGCACCAT
Organism: Ctenomys sociabilis; assembly: GCA_004027165.1. Taxonomy (NCBI): domain Eukaryota; kingdom Metazoa; phylum Chordata; class Mammalia; order Rodentia; family Ctenomyidae; genus Ctenomys; species Ctenomys sociabilis. The sequence goes on along the minus strand of PVKA01001827.1, from coordinate 133,030 downwards.
TTCATAAGCAGATTGTAAATCTGGAACACAGGGTATAAGTTCTGAACATGGATACCAAATGCTACTCTGACTCTGAAGAAGATAGATTTTAAATTATTCATTAATTGAGATACATAGTTGGTACATTTTAGACTTCGGTGTGTGTCTCACTTATTTTTCTCTCGTTGCTGGTGCAAAATATCTGATACCCAAAATTAAGCAAGGAAATGTTTATCTAGCTCTTCGCTGTGGAGTCCATAGTCAGCTGGCTCCGAGGCAGAGTGGTGTGGGTGAGGGGCAGCCGGTCATGGCAGCCAGACCGCAAAATCAAGAAGAGGTAAAAGTGGGCCGCAAGGCCGTTTTCCTCCCTTACGTTGCAAACCTGCCCTCATGAATGGAGCACTCAGCCATCTCCCTGCCCTCCTCTTGCACAGGACGAGGACGTTTACAATGTGAGGACCCTGGGCCCTGCTGAGTTCATAGGTTTTTAATCTCCAAGGTTCATTTCAAGTTATTAATTGCTTCCTCAAATTTTAAAGGTATCTGAATCAAGTGATATTTACACAAAATGAAACCAATGTGAGGCTATGAGGCTCACTGGAAGTACACACTTTGTTTTGTTCATTTTCAAGTCAATATTGCTTAAAAGGGATAATTATTGATTCTTCTGCTTCATTTCAAAATCAATTTAAATGATGATTGTGTGTATAGATAATTTTATTCTAATAGCAGACAACAACCTTCATAAATTACAGTACCTTTCCTACTATAAAATAATGATCATTATTATTACTCTGGGATAGCAGGATCCTTGAGTATGCTAGACCGGTGCTTCTACACAATTTTGTTTCGCTGGAAAGTAGTTTGCTTTCTGAACATTTTAAGGAATTATAATCTCCCTTCTGACCAGTTGAAATTGATAATAATCCTTTTATTTCATAAACAAGAAATGGTATGAATGTAAAATAATTTTAAAATATAAATGTTATTTTTTGGTTTTGTTTTTATAAAATTGAACTCCTATATGGATTATTCCTATAAAGAAACCTCAATTGTGAGGTGGAAAAATGTGTCCTATGACCATCTGTTTTTTCAAACTACAGAATAAGTATGTTAAGGAAAAAAATATATTTCCTCCTCCAAAATCTGTCCTGGAGTATTTGATAAGGTTTTAAAAGTCTGGGCACACAAATCAAAGTTGAATCCAATCATCAGATTGTACATATGGTGATCCTGTTGTGACAGAGATGCACTTCTTCCAGAATAAAAATACCCAGCTACTTTCTGTAATGTTATCTTTAAGGTGCCATGTGGAGTTCAGATTAGTTATTTGGTTTCATATATATAAAATGACTCTAGGAACAGCCAGAAATGCATTTGTCACTTAATGGATGGAGGGTATGAATAAATACCAGAGGAAGAAAAGCATACTAAAAATTAAAATGTATTTTCTGCTGCTTCTCTTTTATTTGGTTCAGTTCCCAAGCGAAGACTCCATTTAATTTAAAGAATTCTTTGGAGTCCAACCCCATGGCTAGCCCACATGCACTGACGCTCGGAGGAAACGTGTGTAACGTGCCTCGCTTTCCCTATTTACCTCTTGAAGCTTGACAGACGGCCATGCTGTGCAGCCTCTGATGCATGCGGGCTCAAAGTGGAGACTCTCGTGTGAGCACTACTAGCATTATAAGTACATTTTGCTGCATGATGTTGGTGCGGAAGAGTATATCTTAAAAGAGAAAGTGCTTTATCTCAACTTTATGAAGGTTATATGCCATTCTCTATGCATTCAGTAACTTGAAAAGATTGCCCAGAGGATGGTTGAAAACAGGTATTTCAGAATGAGATTATTATAAATCAAAAACTGAGTTGAAGGGAAAAACCAAAATGATATGATACTTCATACACTAGTTGTTTAAAGAAAGACTCAACTGCAATTCTTATGTGGTTCCCAAATCCTATTACATTAACATAAACTGAGGATCTTTGGTTGGCCATTTTCCTTTCCCAACATATAAAGCTTCAGTGAAAATGACTGAAATACACAAATGTATTAATAAAGGTACTCAAGTGAAGGATGCCCTCACAGCTAATAATCTGGGGGATAAAAGTGAGCATTAAATAAATAAAAAAAAGAAGGGCCAGCAGTACAGCTCAGTGAACTAAGTGTTTGCTTAGGAAAGCCCAGCGGCCCGGGTTCAGTCCCTGGCTCTGCATGCCGAGCTGGTCCCACCCCTGTGAGAGCTGAACCTGCAGTGGAGTCCAGGCATAGTGGCGCACACCTGGAGTCCTAGCACTGGGAGGCAGAAATCAGGAAGATTGCTATGAGTCGGGGCTGAGTAGCGAAAACCTGCACACACACACACACACACACACACACACACACACACAAACACACACACAAAAAAACAAACAAACAAAAAAAGGAACACTGGTATTGCAAAAGTCATTTAATTAAAAATTCATGGCCATTTAGCATAAACTTTTTATTATACAGTCTTTTTGTTATCTCATGCTATAATGTGTGTGTGGAAAAATAAATATTCTGATAAGTGTGTATGAAAAATATGCACCTCCACAGTTAAGGAATCATGATGTTGGAAGAAAGTAAAAGAATTCATTGAACAACATAAATGCCCTTTTCTGTGCTCGTCCCCTTTGGCAGGCCACGCACGCTTTAATCCCATGAGGATGCCACAGTAAAAATGAACGCAGAATTTTCTTCTGGAATTCTTTCATAGTTTGAAGTAAATACATATTGAAATATTTGTAGAAATGAAATGAGGTGTTTGAAACAATAAATTATATTTATATTGATAGCTAGATCTTTTATAGCATCATTGCATTTTAATGTCCAAAGATGTGAAACTAATTTTCCTGTATGGCTTAGAACTAGGGCCAATCGGTAAGCTAGATCAGTGGCCAGATGGGTATCACTGACAAAGACCCTAAATCAAGAAATCTGGGGATAGAACATGAATGAACACTTGGCTGTCCAGAAGGAACTCCAAGATATTAATCCAATCTACAATGGAAAAGATGGTGCCTTAGGGAGCCACAGAGCCATGCGAGCTCCTTGTCCTGGAAAGAATGCTTAATGATTTCCACCACTGGGCAGTCTGCCAGAGGAGAGCATCTGGCATCTTCAGGAATGAATGACACATGGATAACATGTCCTTGGTTCAGGAAAAATAGTGCTCATGGTTCTTGAAAGCTGCTTCTATAGAAAAAGTTACTTTATATAATGAGTTTGGGAGGTGTTCTCAATGGAGGTGGAGAGCATTGGGAAGAGCAAATGTATGCCAGATTCAGACAGACAGATACCTCACATTCTAAAAATGAGGACAAGAAAGAAGAAGGGAGATTATGATACCCAAGAGCCAGGAAGGTGGGTATAGAGTGGGACATGAATATCATCAAAATACACTGAACCCCTCAATGAGAAGCTAGTGGACTGGTGGGACCAGCAGGTGAGGGAGGAATGATTAACATGTGGTGTGTGTGTGTGTGTGTGTGTGTGTGTGTGTGTGTGTGTGTGTGTGTGTGAAACTGCCAGGATGGAGCCCATCAATCTGTACAGCCACTATTCACTAATAGAAATGTGGGAAACACTTACTTTATCATTAACAAAATGAAAGGTGATGGAAAAATAAATGAAGAGAGCTCATAACTTAGAAATGACAATTTAATCTTCGTAAGAAAAGTAAGCAACCACTAGAGTGGAAATGAGAGGAAAGAACTCGTTGTCTGCATGTTTTGTTGCATCTTCACCACCAGCACAGTGTGGTACATAACAGTGTGGGTAATGGAATCCTCATGCGTGAGCAAGAGAAACGTCAGCTGTAGGCAATACAAATAGCATGGGAATGCCAAGCCTGATACAGGAGTGTTGGAAAATAATCTTGTTGGCATGGAAGAAGTACTGCAAATAGAGCTTGGTCCTTAGAGGTAACTCTTCTACTCTATATCAGTTGTTCCAAGGGCTTATGGAATCTGTACAGTACATATAACTAAAGTGGGAGATAATATATAACATGAGTAAACAGATATCCCTTAAATACTAAAACTTTACAAAGTCATTCATCATATGAATGAGAATAATTATTAAAAAAAACATTCAGAGTAAATATAAATTAAAGGTGAAATAAACATTGTAGAAACAGTGTATGTCATTGTAGAAATATTCCGTTTTGAGTTTTCTTTCCCATTGAGGGGTTCAATGTCTTTACCCAAGCATTTATAAATGCTTGGATAACAAAATAGTTACTGCAGGACAAAATGAAAATATGCTTTAAAATGATCTGAAAGTATATGTTTTGGACACTTAAAAATGTATATTTAGGAATTTATTTTAAAAAGCATCGTAAATATTTTCATACCTTTTTTCTTTAAAAAATATTTCCATTTATATGTAACACATATATTTATGACTTACAATATAAAGAGTCAATGCATGTGATCTTTTTGTTACACATCAGGATAAGTAGAGCATTTATTCCCTCCTAAGTTTATCATTTCTTTGTGATGAGATCTTCTAATCTTTTCCTGCCATTCCGGATTAATCAGAGCCTCCAGATTAGCTCAGAGGCCCTAGTGCACAGCTATGCACTATGAAGGCTCTGAGGGGAGAAGGCGAAGACTTTGAAAGCCAGCGAGTTACCTTTCCACTCTTTCTTATTTAGAATTCTAAACAACATACTATGAAATATATTAAAAAAACTGAAAAACACAGGGAGAGTAAAAGCCCAACTATAAACTCATCTTCTAGATTTAATAATTAATTCTGTCAAATAGCTCTAGAAAACTTCATAAAAATTTAGTTAATAACTTGTATTTAAACTAAAAGTGTGGATAAGATCCAAAATGTGTATAGATATTGTGAGACAGGAAGAAAAAGTGTTCCAAAGGACAGGAGAACCAGAGTGGTTGTGAGGGAAAGGAAGGAAAGGAAAAGAAAAAAATTGAGAAAAGGATAAAATGTTTTATTTGTTCCAGAGTACTCTTTTTACAACCAACAAACTGAAAAGTATGCAGCAATTATCAAGAGAGTTTAGAGGTACATAGCACTTTATTTTTACCTTTTTATTTATTTACCTAGTATCGGGGTTGGGGTGTCTCACTACACAACTCAGACTCATCAGGATCCTCCTGTCTCAGCCTCCCCAGCACTGGAATTACAGTGTACACCACCGCTCCCGCTTCTTTTGGTGGCTGGCCCAACCCGGGCATGGCACAGGATGTGGTACCAGAGATGGAACCCACATTCTTGCACTTGCCCAGCAGGTGCTTAGACTGATGAGCTGTCTCCCTGGCCCAGAAATTTGTTAAGTACTGCATAGATTTCAATGAAGAACAATCTCTCATTCTAGATTTTAATTTACAAAAATGAGATGTAAATAACAAAAATGAAGAAAAAAAACACAGAAGAGTCAGTTTATTATAAGACTATCTGTCTTTCTCTTCATATAGTTATTAGCAAGAAAGTGCATTTATGTATAAAATAGAATTCAATTAGGCACAAAAATGTTGATTGCAATTTTGAGTGTTCAATGTTTTTACTTATTACCCCCAATTAATATTTGTATAGACATATAGTAAAAAGTTGCTGTGTTTCTTCTTCTTCTTCTTCTTCTTCTTCTTCTTCTTCTTCTTCTTCTTCTTCTTCTTCTTCTTCTTCTTCTTCTTCTTCTTCTTCTTCTTCTTCTTCTTGCTTCTGCTTCTGCTTCTGTTTCTGCTTCTCCTTGAGATAGGGTTTCACTATGTTGTTCAGGCTGGGTTTGAATTCTTATGTAGTCCAGGCTTATGTGAAATCTGTAGTAGATCTCCTGCCTCAGTTTCCCAAGTGCTGGAATTACAGGCATGGAGCACCACACCTGGCCATAAAATCAGTTTTAAAACAAGCAACTAAGTATACAAAATGAAAGAGATCACATAGGATTAGTGTTCAGTTTTAGGTCCATACTTACAAACTACTTAGTTCCTTTCTTATGTGCTTTATAAATGCTTGGGTAACAAAATAGCTTTCTCAAAGTCTCATTGCCCTGGCTGGAGACTACCACTACAAATATCTTTTACATTCTGTTGAGCATTGTTATGCTCAGATTCATTCTCGACTAGACATCAATCTGAATTGCAGGTTTATGTCTTCAATGCATGGTGATGACTTGGTATATTTGTTATGAATACATCTATGTACACACACACACACACACACACACATGGATAGCTTCTGTGGAAAGTACACACATCTTCAAGAAAAAGAAGCTCATTTTCAGTAAATTGCACAGAGACCAAATTCCTAACATCCCTCCACTGTTCCAGGCCATTGCATCGAACAGCTGGTGACAGAGTTCCATTTCTGCAGGGGACCCGAGTTAGCAAGCCTTCCTCTGAGGAATGACGGGCAAAGAAGAAGGAGAGTCAGCAGATTGCACGACCAACATACAACTGCCCAATGGAAGGTAATTTCTCCCGAGGTTCAGATGTTAATAGAGATATACGAAGGCTAAACCTCCCGTGCATCTGCAACTGAATGAGAAAAATCCTGCCAGCCACCATTTCAGAGCTCGAAACACAAGTACACCTACGAGCAGTGACTTAACTTGATTTTCAGAAATTTCTACTTGAATATATTTTAAATATTAAGCTATACATGGCAACATACACTGTGAAAATTAAAGTAACAGGTCCGTGCAACACTATGGCGATATCATCTTCGGACACTTGAGAACATCCTTTTAAAGTTTGTAATTGTTACTTTTAGGCTGGAGGTGTAAATCTGTGGTACAGCCCTATCATGAGCCTTAGTTTGAGCCTAATATTAACATATACATATATAAAATTACAGCTTTATATTTCTGCCAATAGTTTTATATTTTATTTGATCCTCATATTTACATCTTTTAACATGTTCTGCTTTTGTCATCAGGACTATTGAGCTAAATTTATTTCATTTATTTGTTTTGGGTACCAGGCATCAAACTCTGAAACTTGTGCTTACCAGGCAGGTATTTATGCCAATAAACTATATCCCTGGCCCTACTGAAATAAATCTAACTAACAAACCCATAGGCCACTAATGTTGTTAGATTCTGTGTCATTTTAATTTTTTTCTAATCATAACAATAAACAATGATAAAAGTGGTTGTAATAAAAATTGTCTCTGGTATTAATACAGTACCAGAAAAAAATTCTGAAAGAATGGAGAATTGTGTCATAGAGGAAAATAAGACACTGCCCTCTCACACTATGGTGACATTCTCTAAGCAAAAGTTTAAGTAAAATATAAGCTCATTTACAAAGTGCTACCTAACATACAGTTCTAGTAAAACACAATGATGGGTGTCATATACAGATGAACCTATAGAGCAACAATAAAATGAAGTCATGAGGGGTACCTTAAGTTTTCATCTTGGTGCTATCTCACTGTAGCACTCTTTTAAGTAGTGAAAAATGGCTCTTTTAAAGGGAACCTAAATATAGCATCTTACATGTATTTATTTTTGTCCAAAATTGGACCCAGAAACCTGATCACAGAGCCATCAACAGATATGTACTGTGCAGGAGCTGTAAACAAGCTACTGAAGGAGAACAAAACTAGCCACCAATTCCTTCTCTTAATAGTCTATAACAGAAGGAAGACACAATGACAGGTAACTTTACAGTGACATATCACAAAGTAGATACAAATAAAGCAACCTGGTAGTTTGAAGAAGGGAGAGATTAGTTCCAGTGCAATACCATAATCTACTGTTGGCATAGAAACCAGCAGGAACCATGACAATATCTGAGACACAGACTGTGGCATCAACAGATGCCCAGGTTTGTGAGACAGCCAGCCAGCTTATGGGAAACTACTGGTCACTGAAGTGAGGAATGGGTACTACACTCATCTCAGTTTCCACATGCTGTAGATGTTCCCTGAAAACCATTTATTTTTTCTTTTGCATGGCAATTTAAAATTTTAATATTTTCTATTGGGCTTTATAAGTATGCCTTATGAATATCACTGAGTTACTGATTTCTTCAAAAGTTATGAGCAGCGTGGTGAAGTAAGCTTTCAGGAATTCCTCTCTGGAAGCTAATAAGAGACCCGTGCCGCTGTTCAGAGAATCAGCTCAGCATACGCGGCTTGGCGAGCACCCAGTGAGGACACTAAAGCTGACAGTGATTATCAAATGGCAACTCTTTCCCCATGGGACCAGGAAAAGGGACATCTTCGACTTTTCACTGACTGATACTGAAAATTCAAGATGAAAACAAGTGCTCTATGGAAAGTGAGCGATTTATTCTCTTCCTCAAAGTCATTGCTATTCTTAAAGTTTCGTGAACACCCATGAGAGTGTGATCTCCATGACATCTGGTACTAACAGTACAGAGGGAAAGCCTATTTTTTGTTTTTGGCTTTTTTTCTTGATTATAATGATAGCTCCATAAAAATCTCTTATTTCAATTCCAAGCTGGGTGAACAACATAGTTATTAGATTTACATTTACTGAGCACCCTCAGCGCATTTCAAACCGCAGCATTGCTCTTAATACCCTGTGCCAAGTTGAAAGATGCAAAACAATTCTTTAGAAAAAAGCAAGTGGTTATACTTTTAAATTGTTTAGGAAAAAACAATGTATCCCTCCAGGCTTCCACATTATAGATAGCTGCGATTGACAGGCTGTATTGTACTGTGGGCCTGGAGGAAGCTGTTAGGAGTTGAAGACAACAAGTGAATAACATGCACTAAGTGTTTCATAAGGCGCTCAAATCGATGCTAACCCCTTCCCCTTATTAGGATCTAGAGATAGCCAACCATATTTTTTAAAATTAAAAAGTGATAAGCAGTGTACAAGAAAATGAATATCATAATTTATTTGATGTCATTTTAATGGATTCAAATTACTTTTTTCTTTTTATGAGTGTTGGGTTCAATTGTAGATGATAAGTCTTGGCTATTATTGTAAATATATCTTTTGTGCTCAAAATTACTTACAAAATGCTAATCAGCCTGATTTCCTGCTCAGTTCTATTAGCTTAGCCCTTGAAAGCACAGCTCCTAAGATTTAGAGACAGTTTCTCAATAGTCAAGGCCTCCCCATGGCACTGGGAAATTAAATTTGGTTCCTTTCCTGCTTTTGTAGAATGCTTATTCCATCAGGCATAATTTACTCTAATTAGAGGCTATGTGTTCTGAAAATATAAGTATTTCTCCCAGGAAACATTAAATATGCAGTTTTTATGTTCCTGTCAGCTTTAAGAAGAAACGGATGGCCGAAAGCATGTGACAGAGAAATGTATTGTCCCACAGACCAGGGGAGAGTGCTGGTCTTCAGATGCAGATGGTCACCTTAATTTCAAGCCTGCGTATTGTTGCCATGTGGTTAGACAACCGGTAAGTGTGTTCCCCAAACTCACCAGTCTCTACATTGAAGGATTTAATAATATTGATTTTAATCTACTTGTTGCAAAGTGGCCTTTTTCACCCTGGGACAGAATCAAGAGAGTACTTATCAGAAAGATGCACATCATAGGACATAATATCTGGAGGAATCAGTGATGACCATCATGCCATGAATATCTTCTAGGCTGTATTCAGCAGTATTAAAACTATTTTACTTAACTCAAAAATGTGACTGCTGTATGTTAGAGCCTTCCTAGAGCTTTACCACACCCTAATGTTTCTAAAACAAATGGCATTAAATTGAATCAACTAGTTAATATTTTTCCACTGAGTAAGTATTTGGAAATTGACCAGGCAAGGTGGTCTCAACTTATAAGCAAATTTCTGAAAACCATGTGCCACGTGCATTTTTTAGGCGTGCTCAGCTGTTCAATAGATGCCCAAATACCCAAAACCAATACTGGTAAAGCAGCAAACACTTCGTAGTATTGATTCAGAAGGCTTCTGGGGTTTTAAGGCATTCTTAGTTGTGTTGCAGAGTCAGTCACAGGGTGCGTGAACTGTGCTGTGGGGTGGCTCCTGTATGCTGCTGCCATGAGCCACAAACTGTGGTCACGTGCTCCTAGAGGCCATCTTGGTTATAGAACTAGCTATATTCATCCAGGGGACAACTGTATTATTAATTTGATATGGAATATCTCTCTACTCTTAAAATAAATTGCAGGTTTTGTGGTATTACACACTGAGGAGACTAAAGCTGAGTTATTGCACCTAGACATTATATCTGACTTTATTACCCTCTCCTTCAAGAATTCAATGAGGTTGTGTCATTTCATAAACTTAGATTCATAAGTCACATCATGAAGCCACTAACTTCTCTCACAAGCTCTTCCGTTATAGTGAAAGATATTCTAGAGGGGCCACAGAACTATTGTAATTACCTCTACTCCTTAAGGTTAATGTGGCTATTTTCATTGATAAGGGGATTCATATGACAAGTGTTCAAATGCGGACTCTAAATGGAGCGTCTAGGGTCCAGTCAGGAATAATTCTAGTGTGTGAAATTTGTGCTCAGTACCATATTCAGTTTCTTATTTAATTCCTAACATTTTGTTTCATAATTTTTAGAATTATATTTTACATATATGCATAAATTCTATATTCTAATTCCAACCAACACAAAATCTAAAGCTATCCTAGATTCTAGCACTAAGCAGTTGTTTTGTGGGCTAACTCTTAACTTTATTTATTCATGTAGCAATGTATTCATTATTAGTACTCTTTGCTTTAGTTTTCTCTTTTGATCTTATTTTCTGATTGGAAGTGAAAATCTAGATGCATTATTGATTTAAGTGAATGCATTCTAAATTAAGTAAATTTCAGATGATACATCACGTCTTGGCTTTGTTCATCATGCTTAAAACTGGTTGCGTAAGGTGAGGATGTTATCTACGGCACTGATCCCTTGACAGGCTATCCAATGGGTAAATATTTGGAACCTCCTAATTTCAAATAGTGCACTCCTGTTATTCCTTAAAGACAAAGTGAATCATGTACATAATAACTCTCTGTACAGTAAATTTCATAAGCAATAACTTAGAATGTGATTCACTGAATCAAACATTAGACAGAACCATGTATTTCACATCTATCAAAAGTAGAATCTAATAAAGAATGTGTCATACCAACTCTACTGTCTCAGATAATGTAACAGACTTGTTAGAATTGAAGTTTGAGGATCAAATTTCCAATATTCTAAATCTTGCTAGTGAAACAGTGTGGGGGTAAAAAGACGAGCACATGAGGAGGAGGCTTGCAGTGGTAATGGAGAGGCATGCACGTCACACTAGCTACAGAAGTTGTTCCGAGTTTGTCAGTGGTAAGACTAGAAAACACACAAGAAGAATCAGTTTCACTTTTAAGGAACATTTGCTTTACCCTATGGTCTGTCATTTATATGGATGAAAAGGACTAGAATCTATGTAATGATCTGGTGTATCCAAGCTTATTATAATGATGTTCAATAGCCATACTTACCAAGGTCAGCATAAATTCTTTTCACATTCGTCTTAATACCTTCCAGGTGGCTTTTGTGCAGTGCCACTCTGCAGTGTGGGAGGCCACCTGATAATTTCCCCTGGGGGTGGCCACAAAACCCTTTCTTTCCAGCAAAACCTGACCTTCAGTGGTTCTTGGCACCTGCCACCACTGGTTTCCTCAGCTCTTTCTGGTTTTCCTATATTCAAGCTTCGATTTTTATGACTTTTCCATAACAGGATTGTTGCTGGTCCTGTAGGTCTTTCAATTATTCTTTCAAGTCCACATTCTAAAAGCCAGAGTAACCATTAGAATAAAATATGTGGATGCCAACAATTATGTATGCTTTTGCCAATTTAAAACCTCAGAACCTTGGTCTAGGCATGGTTTTCATTTCACTTAAATTTAATATTCCACCCCATCTGTGGGAATGCACTGATAACCATATCAATAACATTCCAATTAAAGTACTATGCGGAGGCTTCACATGTTCCCAGAAATTAAAAAAAATCACTGTGTATATTTTCTCATGGCTAGAATTCAACTGAACTATAACTAGCATGATAAGCTGTATCACTGGCAAAGTTTTTCTTGCTATGCTTTATTTAGGTAAATCATCTTTTGCCTTTATTTTATTTAACAATGTCCTTTCTCCTTTTTATGCTGAAAGTCTCCTGAAGCACCTCGATCCTCCTTGCTTGTCGCTAAAAGAATCTGGTAATGGTTAATAATGGTTGTTACATTACTTTATTCAAAGAATTTTAGAGCTATTACTATATATTCACTACAGCAGTCCCCATGTGCTAGTGCAGATAGTAATTTGGGTTGCATCATTCATGAGTTAATGGTGAGTACATCTTGATGGGAATCTCACGTGTCTTAGTTGGGGAGGCAAACCCATACACAAGCAGTAAAAAGAATATTTTCTTCTTTTCATGGTGTCCACTGATAATAACATAGGATTGATTACTTGCTAAATATGTTACATAGATTGATGTTCTTTTTTCAAAGTCATACTGTTTAAAATAAAAGATGTTTCTGCAATCACTTCAGCCCCTAAACATTTTTACCATGAACCAAATTGTGTCCCAACTATAGCTCTACACAATAATTTCTCAGTGTCAGCCAACTGCAGCTTAGGTCTATGGCTTTGTACATAACATAACTTGGCACTTTATGCTTATTTAAATACATAGATCCTTTACTTTTTAATCCTTTATTCATTTAATAGAATTTGTTAAGCACAGTATACAGAAACAATGAATATTTTCATGATTCTGCATGTGTAAGATATACTATTTGTAAATATAAATCCAAATGCTTATAAATCTTGGCAGTTGGGAGGATTTCTCCATGCTTATGCACCTGTCCATGGCATATGCTCAGTAATGCTTTTCTTATAAGGAGAGGGGCAGCTAACCAACTGTAGTAATTAAGCACATCATTCCCAGCTGGGATCACTGAAAAATTCTTCAATCAGAAACGACATTTCAACTGGATCTGTGCACGTGGTATCATGCTAAGGTGAACTTTCTTCTTTATCCTTCCACATAATTTTGTTTTTAATCTCTACCATAGCAGTTTCTTAGTGTATTCCAACTTACATTTTATATGCCCACTTTTTTACTGAATATGTAGACTGTGATTTTCCTGACTGTTATTCACATTGCATCAGTCCTTTCTATTTTTACTAAATATGGATTTCTTTAGAATATAAATAATTGTTCCAGTCATGTTTTAAGAAAAATACTCTTGCCTCTTAATCTAAGCCCTTGTTTTTGAAAGAATGCATTATAATGTTTATATTACAACTTCACTAAGGATTTCAAATAGTACATGTATTGCTTAAGGGTTTTTCTTAGATTCTTTTTACTCCAGAAAGAAAATGATAATCTCACAAATATTTTTAAGTGGTCACCATAGCAACATGCTCTCATCCTGAAAGAAAATAAGGCCATATAGCTTATTAATATAATTGAATTTTTGGAAATTATAATAACCATACAAGATATCCTAAATTTGTACAACTTCGATAGTCAATGCTAATTCAATTAAAATATTGCTAGCTATAGAATTGACTAAAATAACCTATTATTAAAGACTACATTATGCATGTTTGACTTAAAATGTAAATATTAAAATTTAATAAGGATTTCTGACTATATTGAGTGTTTTTTTGGGGAACAGTGGAGTGAGGAATATTTTATCCTACTATGTCTTATCATTCATTCATATAATCTCTGATATGATCATACTTGTTTGGGACTTCAAAGATTTTAGGGACAGAATAGAAAAGCGGGTGAGTGTCTACTCTGTGAGGATGAACGCTAGATGTGGGCACTGAGAGATTAAGAAGTTGTTGAAGTGCTTATAGGCTAATGAGGAGAACAGATAGATAAACAGACAATTACACTACAGTCCATTAACCGTGTTGGCAGAGTGTAAATTAATAGAGCCATTGTGCAGAGCAATTTGGCAATGTGGGAGCTGTAACAACTTGCACCCCTTTGATCCGGAAGTCTTTTTCTAAACGTCTGGCCATTCATCTCTGGGTGCTTGGTTTCCTTGTTCTGCTTTTCTAGACTTTTACTGTGATCCTATATCACATCTGCTGAGCGAGGGAGAGGGGGAAAGGCATATAAAGAGGGGAAGGAGGGAAAAAGAGAGGAAGACCACAAACACAGTAGATAGAACTATAGTCGTATTGGAGAGCTCAGAAAATTATTTAGGGAATTTAAACATTTTTTTCAGAAACTCTTAGGGGAAAAATGTAGGATGGGTTCAAGATCTTAGAAAAAAGAAAAGAAAAAAAAAAAAAAAAAACACCTAGTATAGAATGAAGGTTTCCTGAAAGTTTGAGTACTCTGAGATAGATACGTCTAAAGAAAAATTCCAGAATACATTTCCACTCTCAATTAATCTATCCAAGGTAATCACATGCATCAAGTTCAAAGAGGTTCACTCTAAGTGGCCAAAAAGAAATGGTAGCATGCCACTGTAGCCAACTGAGTTTAGCTTAAAGCAGAAGAGAGCTTTTGGGTCTACATCTTTAAGCTTATATTGCTCCTAAATGATTCCATGCTATTAAATAATGGGCACAAAGCTCCAATGTAACTTACATACTTTTTTATACATCCACTTAGTATGTGCTCAGCACAAAAATTATTCCTTAAATTCTGCATCAGTAAATCAAAGATCTTCTCTTCTACAGTAATTGTGACTTCCTGTCATTCCAAATAGGTACTTGTATTTCAATTGCTTTCTAGAAACCAGGCAAAGACTTAAACAAAACTTTAAGAAATGAAAATCCAAAGGAAAAAGACACTATAATAATAAGCCTTGAGACTGGGTGTGGTGGCACGCACCTGTTATCCCAGCTCTTGGGAGGCTGTAGACTGGTGGATCCAATCTAGTGGTGAGAGCCTGAACACCCTGTAGACCCTTCCCTAAGTTTTTTTTTTTTTTTAAAGCATAACCCTCACTCAGCAAATCACACATCAGTTCTACAATCATTTTTTTTAAACCATCAAGGCAGAGAAAATAAATTGGATAGCCACCATATGGAATTCAATAGATTGCTACGGGATTCTCAATGCAATGAGTGATAAACAAAGAGAACAAAAAGAGCAGGGGTGGATACTCCCATTGACTTAGCACACACTTAACCTATCTTTCTTCCACTGTCCAAATTGGTTCTGTAAGTTCTCTTTCATAAATGTCTTTTTATGGCTCCATCATTGAAGTGTGTCTTTATCTACTTTATTCATCATATCCAGCACTGTACAAATTCTGGGATTTTCCAAAGTCAAAAGGATCATGAATGGTGAATGTTTTGAATTGATGGCAGGCATCCAAGGGGCTAAGATGATGCTACTGAAGACAATCATTAAAATAAATAAATAAAAAATGATGCATAAAAGAAACCTGAACTGTATAAGACAGAGACAAGAATGATGGGATAAGTGTCAAAGAGAAAGGAAGTATGTAGAGATGAAAATACCACACTGCATCTTTCAGTGTGATACATACATATTTTCTAAGAACCAAACTTTACCAGATTTTCTGATCAGGCTAATATACTGATGTCTATTATTTCCTGCTTCTTTCTTACCACTCTTCTTCCTTCTACTTTTCACAAACTGCTATTACTTTCCTGCTCTGGGCTTGATTATTTTTTCTTTTTCCTTTATCTCCTTTGTCCACTCTTCTTGCTTTTTGTCACTCTTCCTCTTGCATATGTATTTTTACCCAGGAATGTATTTCAGCTCCTCTGGTTTCACTTGTGATACTAATAACATGTGTCATTAACCAAATAATTTATTAAAAAGTAGAAATTTATTTTTCATAGCTCAGAAGGGTGAAAAATCCAATTCTAAGAGCTTGGAGTGGTGAGGGCCTGGGCCCCTCCCGTCACATGGCAGAAGAGAGGAGAGGGCAAAAGGGGATGAAAGCTGGGGCTGTACAAGCCAGAAAGGCAGAAGGGTCTTAACTCAGTTCCTCAGGCTCTTATGCAATGGTACCAGTCCCACTCAGGACAGTGCAGCCACTGAGGTCTAAAGGCTTCTAAGGGCCCACAAATCCCGTCGCAAGGAGGATTCGGCTTCTACATGAACTCTGGAAAGAACACAAACATTAAAAGCACAGCACAGGTCTTCCCTTCTACCTCTTTTATCATTATCTGCAAACTCATTTATTGCAAAGCTCGCACAAAGAGCATCATTTTAAAATGAGTTTTGACTCATTCCTTTCAGATTAATACTCTCCAAATGATGAACTCTTACATTTCCTCTGTCACTTGGAGCAATGGAAAATGTGCTGCTTCTTAAACCAAATGACACCAGGTCCATGTGTTGAGTTTTTATTTATTAATGGCACCATAGTTCAAGTCATACAGATTCCTTTTTTCTATTTCAAAGAAAATGAAAAATAAGAAAAAAAATGAGACAATATCAAAACAAGATGATAGGAAATTAATAATGGTTATTATGTTGCATATAATTATCTTCAAAGTAATTATTCAGATTACCTTACCAGATATATGCATGCAAAGTTGATCAAACAAGTAGCCATTAACTGTTTCTTTAAATAAACAAATAGAAATTAGTACAATTATCTTAGCTATCTTGTACATATATATGTGTGTGTGTATATATGTATTTCCCTCTCCTTCTCTCTGTTGCTTTGTCTGTTTCTGTCTGTCTCTGTCTTTTTCCTTCACCTTTCCCCCACTCCAGTTTGTATTTTTACTGAACAATTTCTTTCCTTTGCACTATATGTACCGTACCCTTCAGATTTTATTTACTCTTTCAGTTTCTTATACTAGGGAGACAATACAATGTTTACTCATGTGGGTCTGATTTATTTCACTTATAACTATGGTCTGTAGTTGCATTCATTTACCTATAAAAGCCTCTGGTTTATCTTTCTTTATAGCTGCATAATACCCCATCACATGAAAAAACACATCTTTCTTTAGCCATTCCTCAGTTGAAGGACATTTTGGCAGTTTTCAAGAATTACCTATGACAAATTGTTCTGTCATATACAAGGGTGCACTATATCATTGTGGTATATTTTTAATTTTTTTAAGAAAAATACCCACAAGACAAGATGCTGGGTCTAATTGCACCTCTGATCTGAGCTTTATGAGGAATCTTGATACTTATTTCCACTGGGTTGCGCCAGTAAACACATCCATTAAAAGTGGAGAATCATTCTTTGTTCCCAGCAGCCTCAGAAGCACTTATTATTGGATATTAATTGATGATACCTATTCTTTCTGGGGTGAGATGGAAGCTCAATGTTGTTTTAATTTGCATTTCTCAAATGAACAAGGCTGCCAAACATTTTTTCATATATTTATTTTCAATTTGTATTTCTTTCTTGTTTTTGTAATTTTTATTTTTTTGGCAGAACCAGGGATTGAACTCAAGCTCTTGTGCTTTATTTTGAGAATTGTGTATTCCTTCAAAGTGTCCATTTTTGCATTGGGTCTTCAAATTTTGGGACCTAATTTTTTTTTTAGAATTCTTTACATGTTCTAGAGAGAAGTCCTTTGTCTGAGGGGACGTTGGGTAAGAATTTTTCCTCAATTCATGGGTTATCTTTTCGCTTCGTTGGTGATTTCTTTTGATGTGCAGACACTCAAAACATAATGAGATCCCAGTTGTCAGTTCCTCGAAGCATTTCCTACGTAGTTGGATTTTCGGTCATGTGCTCTGCCTAACCCTATATCTTTTAGATTTCTATCTACTTTCTATTTCTGTAGATTTAGTGCTTCTGTTTTAATATTTAAATCTTTAATTCATTTTGACTTTAGTTCAGTGCATAGTGATAGACATGGGTCCAGTTTTACTTTTCAGCATATGGAAAGCTGGTATTGCCAGCATCATTTACTAAAGGGGCTGTGTTTGTTTCAGTGTACATTTTTGGCTCCTTTGTCAAAGATAAGGAGGGTGACTGTATTTCTAGTTGTGTCTATATGTTCTAATATGTTCCACTGATCCTCACATGTGCTTTTTTGCTTGTACCATGCTGATTTTATCACAGTAGTTTTGGAGTATAATTACGTATCAAGAATTGTGATGCCTCCTGCCTTGCCTTAGCTTCCCAGGATTCTTTTATTAGTCTAGGTATCTTCTGGCTCCAGACGAATTTTAGGAATATTTCTCTAGCACTGTGAGGTATTCCTGATATTTTGATTTGGATTGGTGTGAGTCATGTACAGAATCATTTCTAACCTGATCATTGAACTATACTTTATGAGGATTATATTCCATAACATAAAATAAAATGGGAGATGAATATTTATAATTCCCTCATACTATTAAAAGACATAAACTTCCAATTCTTCTAATAAAATTAGAAACCCTATTGACTACATAAAATAAGTATTTATCTCTTGGATACTGGTTGATATTGAACAGGAAGGCCAATTAAATACTGAGTTACAGAAACTAAAGATTAGATTCCTTAACATAGATTTCAAGAATTTATGCATATCATATCACAAATTGTCAGATTAAAAATAATACATGTTAACTTCATGACTTCTTTGAAATAAGAACATGAAAACCAAACATATTTGAAAATTATACAGGGATATTTCTCAGTGTGTGTCTGTTAGATTTTGACAGATATTTGCTTTAAAATTCAGAAAACAATTTTAAAAATATTGCACTGTATTTATAAAGGATGACTCAAAATATACAAATGGATTATAATTTATATTGAAAATTATGGGCTTTTTTCTTTGTGATCTAGTTCCCTTATTTTAAAGTTCACCAAATGTTCCCTTATTTTAAAGTTCACCAAATGATGCTTAGATATAAAATAGATACCATCACTATAGTATACGATAAACTTCTTTTTGTATTATTAATTACTGATTGCTTATATGTAAATTGAATATATTACCACACTATATTTAATCCATAATTGTTTTATTTCATTGATATGCTTCTTATATCACTGAAAGCAAGTTTATTAAGTATTATCATTTTCACAAGGATGTATTCATTCCTATATTTCTTCATATTGAAGATTTCAAATTCAGACTTCATGGGAAATGAGCACCAGTTGAGAGGAATGCATATTTAATACTGAGACATGTAAATTCTACATTTGGGCCTTATGAATTTGAGCACCATATCCACATAAGATAAATATGTAAAATATGATGGGGTAGTATTAAACAAAAGGCCTTTATTTGGGAATTTAATATGACAACAAAGAGCTTACCACTGTAGATTGAATCTCTGAATACAGACAGATATACAGATATGGGAGGAGAGAGAGATACAGAGACAGAGACAAAGACAGAGGCAGAGAGGAGAAAAGAGAAGGAGAGGAGAGGAGAGGAGAGGAGATGAGAGAAAGAAGAGAAGAGAAGAGAAGAGAAGAGAAGAGAAGAGAAGAGAAGAGAAGAGAAGAGAAGAGAAAGAAGAGAAGAGAAGAGCAGAGCAGAGCAGAGCAGAGCAGAGCAGAGCAGAGCAGAGCAGAGAAGAGAAGAGAAGAGAAGAGAAGAGAAGAGAAGAGAAGAGAAGAGAAGAGAAGAGAAGAGAAGAGAAATTTCTTATGAGATAAAGTTAGAAGAAAGAATTCCTTTTCTTTTAAGACAGGATTGGGAATACATGGGCAGGTCTAAAATGAAGAAAATTTATTGCTAATCACCTCTGACCAGCTATCAGGTTCTACTAACAATGTAAAAATATTTAAAGAAATCATTAGATAAAAAAGAAATAAAAGTATTAACCCATTTCAAATCCTCATTTTTAAGCAACAAAAAGTATTTCCCAACTGTCCTCCACATGACAGATAAGTGTTTCCCACATGCACAAAGCAGGCTGTATTTTTTAGTTTCATTATATAACATAAGCAATGAAAACATAGGCTTGCTCAAGGCTACAGTCACAGGTTTCTCTCTCTATGTCTGGATAACAATTTTGCAAACATTTTCTTTTCAAAATGGAGAATCACCCCGATTTCACAGTATAATTAATCTTCATTCTTCAGTTGTAAGTAATGCTCAAACTAATGCGAATAAGCACTTGAAAACCTTAATAAAAATCATCTGTTTTACTGCGACTCTACCTCAGGACAGCTGCTTGCTCCAGCGCCTTGTTTCTGGGTCCTCCGAGCAGCACTTCCTTGCTAATCTTAGCAGGCTGCCTCTGCCCCCTCAGCGGCGCTGTCCAACAGGCAGTAGTCATTTTAATTAAATGCCTAAACTTTGTGAGGAAGTCATTATTAATTCTGACATCCACCTTTCACACGAGACCCATTTTGTATGTCCACCAGTCTCTCCCTGGTGGGAGCGGGTCCTGTGCTTCTGACAGCTTGTCTCTCTCCAACGCTGTCTCTGGTGGGTTCCCCAAAAGCCCTCCTTACAAGCACAGGCAGACGATCAGCCTAAGCATCTCTCCCAGACCATGTGAATCACTCACTGGGCACCTGGCAGGTGTCACAAACTGCGCTAACTGCTCTCTGTATAGATTAGCTCATCACTCATATTGCAGAGATTTACTAAAAATCATGTACGCCTGGCATTGCTCTCAGAATAAAAATAAAATATCGGGTAAGACAGACATATTCTGTTTCCTTTGGGAACTGATACAGCTTACTTTCATACATAGGATAAATGATAATTAAAAGTGGATCAATTGAGACTATTGATTACAATTTCATATACCTCTAGAATATGAATTGTTTCTATACTACACTGAGTGAGACAAGATAAAATTATTTTTTAAAAAAATCCTACTAAAAGTTTGTGAGGTTTATCATTATAGAACTTAACTTTAACAAGTGGGCAAAATCTGTGGAACTTCTCATGAATAATCCAAACAGAACTTTCTTTTGGGGATAAATGAGGAATTGAGCATTAAAAAGAGAAAGGAAACAGTACACATTTAGAAGACTAAGATGACAGGTATTTTAAGCATATTTTTTGTATTACACATTGCTGTCCTCAATGTAGTCACTTAGTTCACAGTTATCTGCATACAGAGTTATTCAAGGTGAGAATTCTACACATTAACTGCTATTTTCATAAAACTGATGGAGATCCTTAGTACAATCACCTCATCCAGCTCGTATATGTACTTGTGTGTTTTTGCCCCTACCATTGTTCCTGTCTTTTCCCTTTTCTCTCCTCTTCGTTGTTCAATCCTTAAATTCTGTTTCTTTTCTTTTAAATGTGTCTGTCATATTTTTCAGGTTTTATTTCTTCTTTTGGGTTCTTACAGTAGGGAGACAATATGATATGCACACATGTAGGTCTGCTTTATTTCACTTATGAGTATTGCCTCAAGTTGCACCCACTTACCTATGAAGGCTTCTAATTTGTCTTTTTTATAGCTGAATCATATGAATTATTACTATACTCTCTTTAAAGTAACTTTTTTTAAAGAAAAAGATAATAAAAAAGAAACGAGAAAAGTTTAAGATTTCTTGAAAGCATGTGATAATATTCAATCATATGTACCATCTTACATAACTATATCTGTTAATTTGAGCAACCAATTTGAAGATAAAAACAGATAATATATCATTCATTGTTAATCACCTATTCTTGTTTTGAAAATCTGAAATATATTATTATTGTATATACAGTTTCTGTACTTTTTTTGTTTTTCTTGCTTTTATTTTTACTCTTCAAAATAAAAGAAAATTAGAATAGAAAAAGAGAAAGGAAAAAAGTAGGTAGTGAAATTAGTATAAATTTGCGTATTAATACTGGTGCATAATTTAGAGACTGGGTTCAGTTTGCAAAGCATTCCTAACTGCGTGTGGGAGGAGGCTGTAACACTGGAAGTGTTTTCTTTATCCTGATGTGCTGTGAAATACTTAACATGAAACACCCTCCCAAAGAAATCAATTAAATCACCCTACTGATTATGAATGAATATTCTTTAGCTCTTTTTTGAGAACTTGATGCACTCCATAGTTCCATGCAGCAAACAGAACAGTGTATAAATTGCGTCCCTTATGAACCTTTAAGCATACAGGAAAAGGGGCATGGAGTACTGCACTAAAATAAACACAAATTCGCACATGATAATTTAAGATAGTGGCAATTCTGAGGAGAAAACAGACATAGGGAACATGTGAGGATGTAACTATGATGATGCCATGGTGGAGGGTGTAGCTCTGAGTTGACTCGGAAATACAAGTGTTAGTGGAGGCAGAAGAAGAGGTGGGATTATCCTGGGGGAAGAATGACAGATGTGGCAGCCTGTATCAGGAAGAACTTTAGATGCCCAGGGAGCCAAAACTGGCTAGCCTAGTTTGGCTGGAAAGGGGACTCCTTTTCAGTAAGGCTATGAAGTGATCCTGTCTAGTTAGATGGAGCTTACCCAGGTAGAGCCTGGTGTGCCTTGAGATGTGCAGATGCCTTTCTTTTTGCAGTAAGAAGCCCTACTGTGCAGTGATCATACTACGATGTAAACTATGAAATCTGCCTCCTGGCTGAAGAGCAAGAAAGGATCCAGACAGATGAGTTTTGAGGCTACTGTAGAGTCCAGACAAGACTTGAGAGTGGCAATGAACAGCCCAGAGCAGTCGAGATTGGAAGGCATTGTCATACTGAGGAAGATCTGGAAGTAGAACTATCCGAAATTATTGATGGATTGAATAAGGACAATGAGAGCAAGAGAAGAGCTAAGGATACCTCTGACTGCTTCTGTATGAATGCTTTATGGATTCAGTGATGATGGAGGTAGGAACCGGCTTGGTGAAGGGGAGAAGCCTAAGAAGCTTTGAGAACCTTCCTTATAAATGTGAAGGTTTCAATTTCATGTCTCATTCATTATATTAATGAAATAATGACAAATTCTTCCACCTCAAGTGCCAGATTTTTCTGTGTGGAAAAGTCTAATGGAAAAAGGGGCCAAAAAGCCATTTCTTGTGGAGGCCTGTCCTCTGCATCACAGGTGAGTGACAAGAACCCTTGTCTTCTGCCCAGATGTGAATGGAAGGTGCTCCACAGTACCCTTGCAGCTATGAGATCAAAGGTGTCTACAGACATTGTTCAGTGTCCCACAGATGACAGCCAGGCAGCCAGCCAGCCAATCAGCCAGACAGCCAGATAGACAGACAGACAGACAGACAGACATTTTAGAATAAAATATAATGCTGTTGCATATATTGAACTGCCAATATTTTAGAAACTGAAATAAGAACAAAATTGACATGTCTCAAATTTCATATAGAAAATTCTGTGCCAAATAGCAGTAAAAAGGTCAGTGACTATTTTGTGTAAGCGCCTGTTCCACTTGAGGTCACAGGGTGGCCTCTCTCCCTGGTCAAAAATAACTGCACAACATGACTTTTAGATGATGGCAGTCAGAGTGCAAATGTTTAGCAAATAGTTGTATTTTCCTCTAAACTCTGTCGTATTAGAGTTCTACATGAAGGTATAATTTTGAAACTTTTTGTTGAATTTGTGGCAACAAACTGGTTTAAGAAGAATGGAGAGCTTCAGCCAATGCTATGTTTTTGAATTCTGCAAAAACAACTAAGACAAAATAATATAGTAGTATATTTTTCATTTTTAAAAATTGTTTGGAGCATAAATAGATATGATTTCTAAGTGAGTCCTTGGGGTGCATCCACGTGTTTATGAATATCCAAATATTAATTACCAGGATCTATTAATTTGTTATAAGGTAAAAGTTATTTCTGCAAATGTGAATAAATCAAGCATTTTGAGATGGGGAAATTATCTAGGGTTATCCACAGGGGCCCACTGTATCCAAAAGAATCCGTACGTGATAGAGGGACAAGTCAAAAATAAGAATCTGAGACTATTCTGAAAACACTATGCTGGTGGAGTTGAAGATGAGAGAAGGAGCCACACATTTAGCCAGGGTGGCATCCTATAGCATCCGGACTGGGAAAGGCTGTGGATTTCTCATAAAGTCTCCAGAAAGATGTAACACACTTTTGACCCTGATTTCGGGCTCACTTTGGACTTCTGACTTTCAGAACTTTAAACAAATACAAGGTGTTCTTTTAACCTACAATATGCATTGTCATTTATTATAGCAGCAAGAGGACCCTAATACATTATTACATAAGAATGCATGTTGCGGAGCATGGTGGCACTTGCCTGCAATGCAAGTGAGTAAATACTAATTTACTCACAAGATGGCAATTATGAATAAATTAAGTATAGTGAGATGGGGAAAGTGTACATCCGATTGATAGGGGGAGACAGATGCAAGTTTGAGGCCACCCTGGCTATGTAGTGAAGTCAAGACCAGCCTGCACTACAGAGACCCTGTCTCAAGTAAAGAGAATGCATATGGTAAACTGTCCTTTAATACAAAGTTGCTATTTTTAACTATAAAATGGATCTTTCAACTATTGTATTGTTGTTGCACACCAACTAAAAAACTAAAAAAATCATTTGGGGTTTTCTTCATCTAAATGTCTTTCATTGGTAATTTTTAACTTCCAAATAAATTTTGCTCTCACATGCCTTCAGAATATTTTTTGGGAAGCATCAGTATACTACTGGAATTTCTTCAATGACAAGAAATCTTTCTGGTATTTCAGAAAGGCTTTTATGTAAATAATATCAGAGATTTGAAAGCTAGCATTGAGTACTTGTGTTTGATTCAAAGTTCATAAATTTGAATACATGAATTTATATAAATTAGCAATCAGCCTGAAAGCCTGTTTTATTTATTTCTTTTCTTGCCCCTTATCAGGAAAAAATGGGAACTACATTAATCAAAAAATAAATTCAGTGAAAATTAAATGCAAAATTCATGTTCATTAATACCCTTGGAGTAAAATTTCAAGTATACAAGTTAGAAAAACTTTAATGTTTGGACTTCCACTGTCATATTTCTGTTTTTCTGCTTTCCTTTACTGGATTCTCAAGAAGATACTCAGGACCTTTTACAAGGAATAATGTTATAACTTGTAAATTACACTTGGATTAAAAAGTGGAGCACACTGAAGATGTGTTATAACACCTGACTTGCAATTTGTTCTGATAAATAAGAGCCCTTGGAAAAAGAGCAAAATGTGTGTGACCTCAAAATTTACTCTACACTTGAGTATTAGTGTGAAATCCGGGCACAGTGTTCAATCTGGTGATCCCATAAAGACCTCAGAAAAACATGATTAGCACAGACCAAATAGGTTATCTTAAGGAAAACTAATTCTCATTCACTGGCAAGTCATTGTAATTTTGTAAACTAGAAAATATTTTGATCTGTGATCTTTTGATCAGTGCTTATTATCTTAAAAAGCTAAGGAAAGTATGATTAACAGGCTTGGCTCGAAAGCTACAGTCTTTACAGCCAACATCTTATCTAATCCTTAAAATACTCCCCTGAGATAGGTGATGGCAATCCTACTGTATACTTGAAAAAGCTGGAGCTCTGAGTATTTCTGGAATTTGTCAAAGTTGAGACCTGCTAAGTGACAAAGCTGGAGTTGAAAACAAACTCAGACTTCAGGTTTGCCTGACAGTGGAGCAGGGATCACCTGGCTACCCTGAGCCTCCTCCTGCTCCTTTCTTTCATTTTAGAGACGCTGTGCTCATATGCACACTGGCGGAGATGTTAGCAGGGTAGCTTTCATTCCAAGGTCCATCTTCTGGCCTTGTAGACAGCTCATTTACTTATGCATTCTTGTCTTTTTTTGTGTATGTAGGTGGATCTTAATCTCATCTTGCTTAATGACACCCCTCATGTTGGTTTCAGGCCAACCCTAAAAGCTCCTTTTAGTACCTGAAAGCAGACTGTGGCATGTACCTTCTCTCTTGATACAGCCTTATTCTCGGGTGCTCAGGATTAGGGTTCCCACCTGCGAATTTTGAAGGCACACAATTTGGCCTATAACAGTAACTTTTGGGACCTTCTGTAATACCGCAATATAACTAGAAAACTTCTATTTTATAATACAAACTAACCAAATTTTATTCTCCAGAATATTTACATATGAAATTTATTGATGTCAATGTAGAGCACAGAGAAATTTTTGTTAGAACTGTCCTAGCACTAGAATATCACAGATGTATAATCCTAGTAAGAATTAAATGAAGAGGATGGAAACTTCATGAGACATGTTCATAAGCCAAATATTTGCTAAGTATTTGCATGCAGTCTTTATAACCTAACAGCAATGTGTTGTAATCCTTGGGTTACAGTCAAGGCAATATGAGGCTATGTGATGAGGGAAGGAAGAAGAAAAATAAACGAGGATGTTGTTCTCTTAAAACCTTAGCAGGTTAGAGTGCTTTTCCTGGAGGCAGTCAGGGATTCAAATCTCAGCTGCTGCTAAATATGCAATTTTAAGAACCAGCATATAAGTGGCCCACTGCATCCAGCAAGGAAGCTTCATGTAAGGTGAGCCTAGATGAAAATTCTATCTTTTCCTTCAAGGTGCTATGTACAGCCTTTATACTACAATAGTTCTCTTTTGACAATGGTTCCTTTTAACACTAGTTGTGGAGGTTACCAAGTTAAATTTATTTTTTTTACTTATGTCTTTTACTCCTTTATTGTAATGAGAAATTACCAAATTCTAGGAGTCAGTGGAAAGAACCCGTTTCAAGAGTGTAGAGCAGTGCACTGCAGAAAATAACTCTCGGATAGCAAAAACACCAGGTCACCTGTTGGTTGACCCTGGAAATTGTCCTTTATTGGAATATTTAGATGCTAGAGATTTCCATGAACGTATGTTAAGTTACCCCAGAAATCAAAGGGTGATTAGGCAAGACTTGAACTCTGAGGTGATTGTTACTCAATATTAAGTGAGCTTTAGAAGAAAACATTCACGTTTCTGAAATGACAGTTGATATTAGCACAAAGGAAAAGAAATACTTCCATTTCTTTTGCATGTCATTTGATTGGTTGCTGACACTGTGATATAAGTACAGTTTGCTTTTCATAACTCTCCTTCTTACCAATACATGCCTCATGGGTTGGTAGATGGAGGCCTTTCAGAGAGACATCTACCACTGCAGAGGAAATCACACAAGGCAAGGGGCTAGAACCACAGGCCAGACTTCTGTGCACCCTCAGCTCCAACTGAGGGCAATTGCCTTTGGGGAGATCATCTG
This sequence comes from Ctenomys sociabilis, assembly GCA_004027165.1. Classification (NCBI taxonomy): domain Eukaryota; kingdom Metazoa; phylum Chordata; class Mammalia; order Rodentia; family Ctenomyidae; genus Ctenomys; species Ctenomys sociabilis. Next base: position 106,043 of record PVKA01001827.1, on the reverse strand, counting down.
TGATTTACAGGCATCTTATCCTATCTCTGTTTGGTGGAGTTCGACTGGAGAACTAGCCAGGCAGTTTGCAAAAATAGTAATCTATGAAATCCTTTGTTACTCAGAGTTGTAAACAGAAAGAGTTGAAGCTGATGACAGTATAAAAAAGTAATCATTTCGGTGCATTTAGCTGTATCACTCAGTTCCACAGGTATATTAAAAGCTGCTTAGTTTTCTGAGGTCTGTACACAGAACAAAAATTAAATTTTTAAATGGTGTTTGGAGACAGTCTCACTCAGTTATGTACTACTTCCCTCCTACCTGCAGACAATGATATTTATGAGATGTTGAAAAGAGAATTGAGAGAAATGTTTTCATTGAGTATTCTGTTGTTGGCTAGAATAAACACCACCTAGATAAATTCCAAAGAACATCCAATCTAGATAAAACTCTACAGCAGTATACAGTCATCTGCTCAGATAGTCAACTTACTTTTAAGATATTAATACTATGCAAAATCCCACTACTCACAGTAGCAGATATATGCCTTTTCAACTTGGTGGGGTTGGAGGGAGAAAAAGACAGAGGAAGGTCGAAAAACAGAGACAGAGACAGAGAGTCCTTTGTACAGATTTTATAGCTCAAAATAACATTTTACTTATTTTTACAAATATCCTACAGATTTCTACAAATATTCCTACAAATATCCTACAAAAGTTAGATTGTTGTTATAAGAGAAAGTGCATCCTATCAGAAATTTCTATATGAAAAGGTACATTTATATTATGCATTCAAATGTAATTATTAAAGGCCCATGAGACAGCGTAGAATACTAAAGCACTTTCTTTGGCAGGTGCAGGGATCAGGGTTTGATCCATGGTCCCGCAAGCCATGCTGGCCCTGCCCCGGGGCATGCTGAGCTTGGGATTGAGTCTGGGAGTGGTGGCTCAGGCCTGTAATCCCAGTGCTGGGGAGGGTGAAAACAAGAAGAATACCACCAATCTGATCTGTGTAGAGAGACTCAGTAGACCCTGTGCTAAATACACAATAAAATAATAAAATAAAATGTGTTTAGTACAGGGTCTATAGGATCTCACGACACAGATCGAACACGGAGTGATCCACCTGTTGGTAGCCTCCCAAGTGCTGGGATTACAGGTAAGTGCCACCATGCCCAGTTTCAGTCACTAGCTCAACGTTCCTCTGGGGGTTGGCACAGCACTGCCTGCTGAGAATCGAACTTTGCCCCGTGCAGGGGATTTAGTTCACTGAGTATCTGACTGGCCTCGGAAATCTTAAAACTTTTCAATACAGGCTATTGCAAGTTCACTGAAGTACACAGTAAGCCCAGGTAAGGATGGGAAAACAAAGGAGATGAAACATAGGGGATAAGAAAAGGTAGGACCTTGACAGTGTTATGAACATGGCAAGTAGGCACCTGTGGTCCAGTCCAACAGTATTTCACCCCCAGATTTAAGCAATTATGAAGATTCTCTCAAGTGGAGAAAAAGTCTTCACTTGGTACTGCTCCTTAGAAAACCTACAGAAGCTTTCTCAAGCTCTCTCAAATAATGTCAAGGGCTTTCCTATGATCCTCGTGTAAGGGGAGAGCCATAAACATGCGGTGCGCACACAATCCCTTATATAAAAGCATGAGACCTTAGTCCAATAAGCCTTGGACCCTTGTGCAGCTTGCTTTGACGGGACATGAACGACTAAAGAGGGGTGATTATTTAGGGTTCGAGGATGAAGGGGATGCCCCATTTACAAGCTGTGGTGCTGGGTGCTGGAGCAGAGGAGCAGATATGACAGGATTTTAGTTGTCTCACGGGACAACAGGAAAGGCAACCATTTCCTACCAAACCAGTGGAGGCTGTAACAGTGAAGAGATGGCTCCTTCCATGGGGAACATCTTAGCATAGTTTTCAGAAAAAAGTTTATACAAATGAAAAAGCCAACCTTTCCCAAGAGGTTATAACAGTCACACATCATGCTGAAGGCTTTAAATATATTTTTAGTTACTCTTTTTTCCTTTTTTTTGGCGAAACCAGGAATTGATCGCAGGCCCTTGCACTTGCCAGGCAAGCGCTTATTCGACTGAGCTATTTCGCTATCTACCCTTTTTTGGGGGGTTAGGCTTTCAAGTGCTGCCTTTCGGTGATTGAGGATGCCTCCTCAGTGTGGAACAAACACTTTCCAGGCTCCCTTTCAGCGTGAGGAGAGCCAGCTTTTGTTAAGGGAGTTCTGTATACCAGAATCATCTTAAAGGCGTTACTCTTAAGGGTTATTTATTTATTTATGCTTTACTGGGGATTGAACTCAGGACCCTGAGCTTGCCATGCAGGCACTTATTCTACCAAGCTATGTCCGCAGCCCCATTTCCTTTTTTCGATGAATTATGTAGAAAGATTTATTATTAATCTCATTTAGATGTAAGCAAAATGAAATTTGAAAATGTTAAATAAATTATCCAACATTGTAGCAAAAGTATGACAAGGAAAAGACTGAAGCTCCTGTCCACATACGGCCTGGCTTAGAAGGCATCAGTTCGTACTCAGGTACGGAGACCTCCAAGAGACAAACAGGCTTTATGAAGAAGACCACAAAGTGATCCAAGTTTCCTCAAGTGTTTTCTATAAGAAAAGTGTCACCTGTAGCACTGCTTTCCAAAGATGCTTCCTCAAAATAATATTAACGGCCTTGATTCTTGAGCTGCCATTCCTATGAAAAAAAGTCTCAGGTAGTACGGTTTCTAGAAATATCCTCCCTTACAAGTTAATGTTACTGAAGTGTACATTGAAGTCATCTCCTGTCCCTGTCACTAGTCTTAGGCAAGTACTGCTCGACTTTCAGCTAGATCAGAGAGCTCTGCTTTTTTTTTTTTTTTTTTTTTCTTTCAAGTAAAAGGAAACTCATCTGTGAGCACTCCTCTGAGTCTGCACACATTAGCTTATACCAATGTTGAGCTTCATTCATGTCAATTCATATATCAGTATTTTGAACATTTTTCCTGCTGCGTAGTATTCTCTTGCATTGCTATACCACAGTTGTTAGCTCATTTTAGTATAAAGAAGAACTTGGTTATTTCTAGCTGGGAGAGAAAGGATTACCTTTAAGGATGTTCTAGAGCAGATCCCTCTTCAGAAACATACCCCAATGAATCATGCACCATTTATTTGGTTTTCACAGTTTTCAGAGGTCTCTCTGTTCCTTGGTCTTAGAGCCCTTGGTTATTGCTCAAAGAACTCTGCTGCTCTGTTTGTCAAATATCCTGGAGTTTTGACTCTCTGTTTCTGAATGACAGGCATTCAATTTTGATGTGTGCCTTTTGGTTCACTTGCAATCATGTGATCCCAGAGAAACCCACCAACTAAACTAACCTATAGTGACACCTCAGTCCAGCTGCCTCTAAGCAAATGTGTCCGGGTAGCCATGCATGTATGTGGAGTGGCAGCAGCGTGGGCCAGTTCTCCCAAATTATCTGTCATCTCTTCTTCTGCAATAGTTCACAAAACGAATGAACTTTTCCTTTAAAATGAGTCTTCTTTCCACAGTAATGAAAATACGTTGATTTAGTAGAGAAAGAAGTTGAAATTCAGGACATGAAAAATTATCTTTATGATCCTGAGCCTCAATAAGACAAGGTGAAAACATGAAGGTTGGTGTGACCTTTCAAGACTCAGTGTCACGAGGAAGCAGCTTTTCTGCCACATTCCCGGTCAAAGGTTCCATCTCCCAAATGAAAGGTTGCAACTCCAGCTTTCTACTAAATCCCTCTATCAGATCCACAATGAAATATCTGGAAAAGCTGCTTAAACAAAGTGCTGTCTCTCTGCAGAGCAGAAGTGATAATCCGCAGAATCCTTTGCTGTTTCATGTTCTCTGTCACTAGTGGCGTGTTGGACCTGGCTGCATGGAAATGAAGTGAACCCCAGCAGAACGATCCAGAAGTAGGTCAGACAGTTATCACTGGCAATAGATGGAAAATCAGCTTTTTATTTGGCTATTTTTTCCCTAGAGAGTAAGTTCCACTGAACTTAAAGTGACCCATGATTATAATAGTCATTTTATCTTCTGATGTGGGAGGAGGAGGATTTGGGGCCAGTACATTTACTGCCTTTACTAAGGGCCTTTAAGGACTTTTCAAACCATACTTTCTACAGTGTCTCTCCAATCGACTCCAGTTTTGTTTGGTGTCCCCTGCTATAATCCAGTTGTAATACACTGTCCATTCATTACAGTCCTTAATGCCTGAGCCAGTTTCAGTGCCTTTAAGATTACAAACATACGAAAGCACCTCAAATGTATTTTGAGGTGTATGTTTCTGTACTTACCCTAAATGTGAGTAATAGTGAATCATAATTTCTTATACATCAGCAACCACCACTGTGTATCATCTGCGACCTACTTGAACCAGGACGAATCCCCTGGGTACTTATAGTGTGGCCCATGGTGTTTTATGTCTATGTCAGACAGAAGGGATCAAAGTGTAGCTCTCCATCTGGCTAACCTACTGTCCAAACACAATGAGCTTAGCCTCTGAGTGACTCAGAATCACTACTGGGAAAAAGAAAATGATAACATAATGACAGTAACTATCTTATAAGGTCCTTGTGAAAATAGAATGAGACAACACATGCCTGACAAAGAGGCAATGGGCAATGAACATTAGACAATACCATCATCCTATTAGATCTTCTGAAGAATCAAATAAATAAGCAAGAGGCTAGATGTCCTTTTCATAAGAAACCTTTATGTGGCTGAGAGGTAATGTGTTTAGGTTTGCATAGAAATGAGTGAGGAGGGTAGGAGGAGCACTGTTTCACCCCCAGCAAGTAACACTGGTGGGATTCAGGTTTAAAGGATGCCTCACTTACACGTGGGCCGCAGAAGGTACAATGGTAATTATGCAGAATAGTCCTTCTGTGCATCGGCACTGACAGCAGTCCTATGTTCATGTGGGAGGATTACTCAGCAGAGAGGGATCTGAACAGAGTGCTCAGGGGAGGGACTGGAAGGTGGCTGCCATTCCACATGATGTACAAAGTCACACAAAATAGAGTTTTCAAATATCAGCAGGTGGGCATTTTTCCTAACAGTACCCAGGCACTTGCCACTGTAGCTCATTTGCAATGAAGTGGGAATCATGTTTTATCCAAAGCACAAAAAGGGGAAAAAACATGAGGAGAGTTCTGCTCATCAGGTTGACTGATTCTGTCATTAATGTATTTAAAAAATTTTTGTACATATGCACGACATCTACTTTATGTATTTTTTTTAGCTACACCTGAGTTTATCTTTTATTTTTCCTACTCAAGACTCCTAAGTGAATCTGACAGGTTGCTTCCTCTTCTTGCATCACAACTGCACGTGATAGAAGGTGAATCTCTTTTTAATCAAGGACTCGCTGAAGATCGAAGAATGATGGGGCAGGACTAACTCATTTGCCCACATGCTGCACCCTGCTGTTTGATGCTGGAGGAGTAAGTGCCAGTGAGAGCCGTACGCAACTGGGTGAACTGCACTAAAGAGGACCATGATGTTACCACAGAGAAGTCATATCAGTGTCTGTAGCGACCAGAAGATGTTTATCAATTATAAGGTTCATCCAGCGAGTTCACTGTTAACCATTTTATTGTTTCCATCAATGCCAATGTGTGAAGACTGTGCTCAGAGAATATAAAAAATCTGGAAGGAAAAAAAACAGGCCTTCGTTGATTGCATTACAAGAACATTCAGTGGTTAGCACTGTTTCCAGGTTCAGACTACAAGAAAAACTGACAAATCTTACAATAAATAGTTTTGGCTACAGGGGTTCAATACTGCCTGCTGAAACGACCCTACTCTGATGGGAGAAATTAATCACTTTGTCTTAGTTACTTTCCTCATTGCTGAGACAAACTAGCCAACAGGCCCGGCTTAAAGCAAGAGAGGTTGATTCTGACTCTGCTTTTCAATCCACTGTCAGTTGGCCCTCATGCAGGAATACGGGGCAGCGGGGCACGGTGGAGGAAAAGCTACTCACCTCATGGTGGATAGGAAGCAGAGAGCATGGAGGAGCCACGAAGGGAGATTCACCCCTCCAGGGCAAGTGGGCAGAGACCCACTTCTTCCACCCACACCCAAACTGCTAACAAGTCGGGTACGCTGCCCCTAGAGTCAAACCATCTTCCCAAAGCTCTGCCTGTGAGTGCATGTAGACTTTGGGGCATTCTTGATCTAAACCACCACACATAACTAACATGAAAATGAATGTGTATGATTGTGTCTAAATACAACACCACTAACCCAAACCCTGGGAATGCCTGTGGGTTCTTGGTCTGTAATAAATTTATTTGAAAAGGAACATTTTTCCTATTTAGTTACTTCAGTTTGTTATGTCATTTTTGGTCTTTTGTTTTCCCAAAACCTTTGACTCAGAGAAATGACCAGCATTGAAAAGGGTGAGAGCTCTTTTCCCTGTCTTTTCAGTTATGGGCCGCACAGCATGTAGGAATCTTTCTTTGGATCAGACAGCGATAAACATGAGATACAGAGTAGAGGATGTTCTGACTTCTTTCCCTTCCATACCTTAAATGATATTGCCAAAAGACTGAGTCTAACTATGGGGGTTGGCAAATTTTTTTTTAATTGTTAACCATTTTACAGTATTTTATTTTCTTTGTTGAATAAATTGTAGCTAAAAATTAAAAAAAAAATAAAAGCACAGTATGATCAAGATACATTTAGTCTAAGATAGTTCTTGAAGCAAATGAGAATATGTAGTGTGTCCAACAAACGAGTAGGTAAGGCAACATGGTACATACTCCCCATGGAGCACTGCTTGGTCATGAGCTTCCTAGGGAAACAGAGCAGAGAATACACAACGCAGTCAAGATGAGGGAAAAATAAATGTCAACAAGGGTAGGAGGAAGGCTCATGATTGGTTTTGCTTCCTTATATACAGTGGAAAGCAAGCACACATCCAGTATTCTTTGGCTGAAACTGTTCTTCTAGCAGCCACTTTCTCATATATGGAAGGCAGTGCATATGATTTTAGGGGTGCAGATCTGGGCAGGGCTTGATTTTAGGAATTGTGATTCTGAATTATATTAAATTCTTTCTGGAGTATATGCAATGTAAACTCTCCCCTCATCCTTTGATGTAATCCACTTTTGGGACTCAACTTGTTGTCTGGATCAGATGCAATATCTTGAAGGCATTTGATTCTAGTTAGAGCCCACCATCGGCCCCTGAAGATTAACTTGTGGAGTGATAAGGAAGTGGCAGAATCTGCCCTGTATTCTTAGCCTTGCTTATTTTCCCCAGAAGTCAGCTAAGCTTTCATGTGAGTGGTGAAAATTCTGACGCTGCCCTCCTAAATATGTTAGAAATGTCATTTAGCTGTTACTGTGGGAGAGAATTTAAGAAAAATTCGACACTGATAGGATTACATTTGTTCTTCATTCGATCTTGGTGAACTTCCTAGGCACCACAGCATATTGCTTTTACTGTGCTGTCATTTCTGAAATCCAAATTGCACAAAACCTTTTATAATCACCCTAGAGGACCCCTAAATGGGTTTAGTGTCATTCTATGAATAACAGCGTTGATACAGGCTACTTTGTTGCCCAGGTTCTTCCATATACTGGGGCTCACAGAAGCCCTGCAACAGCGCAAGTGGATCTGTTTCTGTTACTAAGGATCTAGGAGGAGGGCGACCAGCAGACCTGGGGATTTGGGGCACCTACTACACCCCTTTTGTTTTACAGGAGTCTTAAAGTCCAGAAGAATGAACAAGCTTGACAAAGAAAGAGGTCAAAGCATAAGGTCAGATACGGACAATTCCAAAGCACAGCTCTTTCTATTGTTTCCCAGTGGTTCTCTAGACTGCTTAAACGAATTTAAAATAAAAGACACAACATGAGATCTTGAAATTCATCCAGTGGCAACCAGAATAAACTAGGTGCATTAAATGCAATGCCTTTCAATAGCCAAATGACCTTTGGTGCTAAGAACAGGCTTAGACTACACGTTTAAAATCAACCTAGCTTCCTGTCACTTACCCACTAGTATTCAGTTCCACAGTCTGTGTCCTCATGGATTTTGAATAAAACCAGAAGTTGTATACATTTTCTGTGGTTAATTGTGAAACACAGGCATTTTCTTTCTTAAAAACTACGTAGATCTTCAAACACTTGAACATTTTGCTAAACCTACATTGCCAAAAATTATCATTGTTTTTGTCTACACTTTAAGTTTGGTAAGTATTATACAAAGTTAGGTATATTGCCTCTGAAATTACTGTCTTCAACATTTGTAATTTATTTACTGTTTCAGTTTATCACACCAGGAAGACAATACAATGTCTATGTATTTTAATGTGATTTAATTCATTTATTAGCATGACCTCAATTGTATCCATTTATTTATAAAAATTTTAAATTTATATTTCTTGCCACAAAATGACAAATTGTATTTTTTATCAAAATAAAAGTTTGTAGACATTGAAAAACAATTTGTGTTCCTAAAATTACATATGCTGCCTCATAGGTAATAGGGACCTGAAAATTAGGAAGTAGAGTTCTGGGCCAGGATTCACACCCTGAGCATCCCTTCTCTGCATCTACCCTCTTAACTACAACAAATATGCACTGAGCAGTTCCAACTTCACTCATGTAACAACGAACTGGTAGGATTTCAAGTTGTTACAGAGCAGTCATTGTGCAGTGGTGGAGTTGGCATATGTATGAAGAGATCAGTCTTCATTATTCTGACTGTTCTTTTTTTTTCCATACAACAAAAATACAATAATTTAGGAATGTGCATCCCATCTTCACCTTTAAAACATGAGAAAAGAAAAAAAAAAAAAAAAAGGGAAACAAAGCTTTTGTAAGTAAGGAGGGGAAGACAGGTTGAAGGGAGGAGAGGGAAATGGGAATAAAAGAATCAAAATATATCCTGTGGAAGCACAAATTCCCTATAATGATATGATCATTATGTACACATAAAATATGTAAATAAACTTAATTAATTAACCAAAAAATATAATGCAGATTTAAAAGCACCATAAGCTCACTATCACTCCACAGATGATGCTGGGCTTGTCTGAGCAGGAATGAGCATCATATGTGTTTTTGTGTAAGAGTTTCTTAAACACAATGAAGCCTCTGAGACAATGCAAATCATATCCAGGAAAAAAAAAATCTATGGTATTCCAAAGAAGAAATAAAAATGCAAATTTCTTTTTTCACTGGGAGAGTGGAAATATTGGGCCTCAAAATTTAAAGCACTTTTTCCCCCTTTTAAACAAAAACAAACAAACAAACAAACAAAAAGGACTGAAGGATTTTGATGTGTGCATGGACGTGGCACTAAAGAGGCCTTGGAAATTCCTGATTCTTCTGCTGTGGGAAGTACACATCAATCAATGGATAACGCAGCCAAAACGCAAAATTGCACTGGGGAGTGGCTAATAACAAGAAGCGAAGCTTGCTGTAAAATGCTCCAAAAGGTCGGGTGCACTCACGAGATGGGTGCACTTCAGATTGGTCCCCACAGTTCTCAGTCAATCTCATATAAACTTAATCCAAAAATATTAATATGGTTATTACAATTGACACGGTTTTCCCACAAAAGATGTATACAAAAGAAACACTAATTAGGCTGGCCTTCTATTTGCTATCTTTCTCTTTGTTCAAATGAAACAAAATGGAAAGACTACCAGTATAAGAGAAAGTTTTTTTCTGTCCATGAAGAAAATTGTTACCTAATTTTTCTTAGTCCCAAGCCCAAGTCTTCTTTTCATTTATTTTAAACATATTCAAGGTGAAAAGCTATTTTTTTCTTTGTATTTCAGAGAAGGGTCTATGGGGTGTTCAGGGTCTCACTACTAGATCAGACTCTTGGTGATCCGCCTGTTTACAGTCTGCTAAGAGCTGGGATTACAGGCGTGTGCCACTGCACCCAGTCTCAGTCCCATCTCAGTGAGGAGAAGTCAGGAGGAGCCAGCATAGCAGGCCCAGAGACTGGATCCCCTGCCCCTGTGCCTGCTTGCAGGAGTTTAATCTGCTGAGCTATTTGGCAAGCCCTGAAAAGCCATTAAATGAGTATTTGCAGACAGAAAGTTTCACATGCTCAATACTGTTGGTACATTAGTTTTCATAGCCAATGAAAACTTTCATTAACAAATATACTAGCAGTTTTTTTTATTATTGTTAAATATATTGGTTTATTAGTTTATTGGTACCATACACAATGATCATTTTCATCACATGGAAATCATACCTATACATCATATATCTTGATTCCCATTTTCGCATCTCCCCTTCTTTTCAAATGATAAAAAAACAAGTGGAAAAATCATAAAAATCTTTGAAAAGAAAATGTGATATGAAAATTCTGCAGTTCATCTGTGGCGAGTATATGTTTTTGTGTCATTAAAGATAAATACTGTTTAAGATATCTGACTTTTAGGAAGATTGCCCAAGATGAAATGTCAGTGTTCCTGTGCCGTTAGACATCGCTGCTGTTCTTTCAATTGATGAAATTATAACAATGATAGAAACTATAGAAATTAGAGAGATGGTGAAGACCATCTTACGATCATATTCATCTTATCTGAATAAACAATGTGAAATATGCTCTGTACTGACTCCTTGCATTAGCACAATAACTGTTCTCACTTATTCCATCATACACAGTTATGATATAGTAATTCTTACAGTAATTTCTTTCCCTTTGAAACAGTGTGAAAGTCAGTTTCAATGTCTTCCTCCTTTTCTGTAACACAATTTGTAAAGCTACCCCTTTGGATTTGCTGCTGCAGTGTGTCTCCTCCCATTGTCTCTTTAAAGTCTCTTAGATTCAATTCCCATTACTCTAACAAAATGGCGGCCATAGTCAAGGCACCCCTTGGCTCACTTCTGAAGCCCCTCCATTCTGCTCTTCATTGCACACTGACTCACTTGTGAAAGTTAACATGGTCCTCATTCCTTGCAACTTCCTGCAATTCTTGTAACTTTGACCACAGAACACATCCTGATGGCTTCTTTACAACTTCACTGTTTGCTCTGAGTCCTCTGTGACCACTTATGCATTGTTTTCTGATCTAAAATTGAGTCTCTCTATCCACTTTTCTTTGTTCACATTCTTTCCTTTGGTGAAACTATTTACTCCAGCAGGCTTGATTAAACATTGGTTTTGCTGGATGGTACAATAGGTAGAACTCCTCACATTGTGGGCTCCTCACATTGAAAGCAAGAACTTTCTAAACATAACCCCAGCAGTCTAGAAAATAGTGCTGAGAATCAACAAATGGCATCATCTCAAACTGAAAGCCTTGTGCATAGCAAAACGCAGAGCAAAAGAAAACAAAAACAACCAACAGAGTGAAAAGTAAAAGTACAGTAGGGAAAAAGAAAACATTGTGTCAGAGGCTCCTTAGATATAAGAACCACATCTAGAATACAGAAAAAACTGAAAAAAAGGACCTAGATACCTTCCCCTGCCACAAAAAATGGTTTAATGAAAGGAACAGACACATCTCCAAAGAAAAAATAGAAATGGGCAGTAAACACACAGTATAGTGCTCGAAGTTGCTGGCCATTACAGAAATGAAAATTAAAACAATACTGAGATTTTATTGCATTCAAAAAGAGTGACTATCATTGAGAAATTTTTTAAAACATGTAAATAAATAGCAAATGCTGATGAGGTTGTAGGGGTGTGGGAGGAATCCTTCCACATTTTTGGTGGAATGTAAACTGGTACAAGCAGTATGGAAATCAGTATAGAAATCCCTCACAGAACTGAAACTAAAAATTCCATTTGACCCAACTATTCCTGCATGTATATTTATAAAAGAGTTAAAGATATCATAGATGAACACAGAAACTAAGATGCTTTATGTTCATGTATCAACTCCGCACAAAGAATGTAAGGATTGTGTATTGTAAATATGCACTAGTAAAAACAATAAAATAGTAAAAATCATAAAATAAAAAATGAAAAGTGTTTTTTTAAAGTTTCTTACTTTTTCAAACTAATCTAGTCTTAATGGTAAATTATGCAGTAGGACCCAAAACATTAGGTTAAACACTAGATCTAGCTTGGGGGTTCTAATCCTACAAATAAATTTAAGCCATTATTCAACATATAAGGTCTATTAATGATGTAGCCATAGTGTTCTGGGCTGGTATAACAGGAGATAGAAACTGGGATTAACTTAATTATGGAGGAATAAAATTAATTCATATAAGAATAAGTATTTGTGAATTAAAAACATTTCTAACCCTGAAGTCACTGATTACAACTAATGTATCAAGTAGGAAGTGGTAGATAATTCATGCCCTTACATTGTAAGTAATATCTAACATAAGTATTTACAAGTGGTTATCACAGATTTTTGTTAAAATATGTAATTTTAACTATAATGTTAGTTAATTAATTTACTGGACAACAATTTATCCACTCTCAAGAGAAGGGAAGAAATATTAGTAGTTCTGTTCAGTTCCTTCCATACCTAATTACATATAGCCTGCAAAAAGTACATCTCCTTTAGACTCTGGATTATGCTTCTATGCTTCATGCTTTGCTACTTCTATTTCTTCATTTTGCCTACATGGGGTGTGTGTGTGTGTGTGTGTGTGTGTGTGTGTGTGTGTGTGTGTGTGTGATTTTCATCTTTTGGCAGACCCACTAAGTGGCTGAATGACAAGTTCTCCCTTGTTACTTCTCTGGTTCTCAGCAGTGTAGTAAAGATGAGTTATGCTTACTGATTACTGGTTAACTGGATCATTCAGAGATGATCTGTGTGTTTTAACCTATTTTTTTCTTTTTATACCAAAGTAATCCTTAAAAGCAGCCTTGTAAATAATATATGAGAATCCCAATATTTTCTATTAGAACTTTTTTCTTTCCTTACTGTGCTTTAAATATTTTACAGAGATCCTGAAAGTGGGCTGAATCTTCCAGATTTTCTTTATTCAAAAAATTTCTTGGCCACAGGAATAAAGACGGTCTTATACACACAATGGCTATGCTACCATTTTATCATCTTTGAAACAAGCTACAACCTGATCAAATTATCCTGGATGGCATCTCCACAAACCTCAAGCTGCCTATCTGGTTTGCAATGGGCTGATGCAGCTGACAGCTTCCAAATCCTTTGCAGCACCTCTGATATTTCTATGCTTTGCTATCTCCCACAGAGTGCTTCTTGCAGTCTGTCGCTTGCTTTCTCCATGAAAACTCACTTTGATTCTCTCCTGCTGCTTATGTGTAAACTCCCAGATGTGTTTGCAATTTATTGTCATCTATTTCTCTCTTTCCAATAAAGATGAATTTTACAGCCCCTCTCCTACGCCTGACATGGAAGAAAACCTTCAAAGTGATGTTAGTGAAAACCAAAGTGTATTGCATTCAGTTGGCCCTAAATACATAATGTGTGATTATCAATGTTTCATTGAATCGGCATTTTAATACAGATACTTTTAAACAAACATCATAATTAGGTTGAGACAGCAATCAGTGGCAATAAGAAAGGGAATATAGCTATTTTTCTACTTTTATTCATTCCAAAACAATTTTGGCTTTGCCTAACCCAGTTGTCTAAAATGATGACTCCATGGACCAGATCAGGATGTGAGCAAAAGACAAAGGGGGATGATCTGTAACCGAGGTCATTACTTACAATCTCATTCTGGTTCACTTTTCCAACCTACCAATTCCTTATATTTTGCCTGAGTCACTTTAGTACAGCCTTCTCAGTGTATTGTCTACATAGATAAACCTACACATTTTGCTTTTTGGAAGTTCTTCATTTCTGTAACTTAGCTCTGGAATCTGCTAAGCCTACTCACCAACCTAACTCCCTGCCTAATCCCCATACAAAATTTATCTCTTACTTCTTGATGATGTGATAACTGTGCAGTTATTTTATTACATGCATTCCCCAAAGTTTTCTCATTTATATTCTATGTCTCCTCTTATGGTAGTTTTGTAGTCAGGGTCAACATCTCCTGGATCTTTTTTTTTTAAAGAAATTTGAAGTTTATTTGAGAGAACCATTCACTAAGGGTATGCCTGTTAACGCCATGCTGCCTATTGCACTGTAGTATATAAATCAGAACCCTGTCGCATTCTCGTGAAAAATCTTTCTAGTTAGTAATTAGTTGACTTATTTTTCTTATTAACTTTTTTATTTATTTTTATTTTATTAAAATACAAATGTCAATCACGCAGTTTGAAGACACCTTAACCATACAGATTCGATGAATCATTCGAGAATGATATAGAAAAAGTTTAAATGCCTATAGCTAATTAAGGAAGTAAATCGGAGGACATTTCATATTATATCACAATCTGGAAAAGCAAATTTACAAGGCAATGAAAAGATCACAGTTTGTCAATGGGCAGAGGAAAATGAGCAGGTGGAGCATAGAAAAACTAGGCTGGGAGACTTGAATGATTGGTGCATGCCATTCTACTTTTGAAGAAACCCACAAAATGTAAAGCAAGAGTGAATCTGAATGTAGCCCATAGTTTTTGGGTTATGATGTGCCACTGTAGGCTCATTAATTACAACCAGCTTATCCTTCTGCTAGCAGTATTGGTGTCAAGGAGGCTATAGTTTGGATGGGGTAGACAAATGTGGTGAATCCATCCGCTTTCCACTTAAGTTTGTACTGAATCAGAAAGTGCTCTAAAAATACCTATTTTTACAACCTGATTTTCATTGTAATGAAAAAAACAAATTAATCAAATCCATTAGGTATAGACTATTTCAATAAAAGGAAGTCCAAATTTATACATTTATATAAATAAAAGACAAAAAATTATATCAACCCAATGAAATTTACTAGATTAATTAACTCATGAATAGATCAGATTATTTCGTGTTTTGTCATTATACTATGCTATTTCATGTGTAGCTGCTTCTTATGGTTTGGAAAGTACCTTAATGTGAAACTGTTCTATTTTCAATATAGAAAATTTGCATACTAAAACCATTTTTACAGCGAAGACTGAGGACGTAAGAGAACCTATACTGCAACATCATGAAACTCAGTTGAGCTCCAAATTTTCTGAACAAGATCATGAAGCCACAGAGGAAAGAGATCGAAGTTCCATAGTGTGCCTGGGGAGAGTCACATGGAGAAAAAACTTTCTCTCAGGCTCTCACGGAGAGCAAACTGGTGAAGCATTGGCCGTGACTCATCCACATGGTTGACACAGACAAAGGATCTACAGAATAAGGTACAGGACTATATTATAAACCCTGAGGGGACTTCACTGACCTCATAAGAAACATAAAGTACATATGTTGGTATATAAGTCTTGCTCTATCTAGGTCTTAACCACCCAGCAGAAAAGTATAAAAATGAAGTATATATTGCGGGGCCACAATATTAAGTTGAGGTGTAAATGGCTATGGTCGACAACTTCTTCGGATAACTCAATATTGTTGTGGAATGATGGACTGTGTTGGATTGTGTTGTTGAGTTCAAGCACCTAAGTTAGTTGAATGATAATGGAGTGCCCATCTCTGACAGCTGTAGACAAAGGAAGGGGTATAGAAAGGAAGAATCATGATGTGTGTGTATAGACACTATAGTTGGGATAGATAAATCTGTGCTTCTACATAATTCTATGAGAGGCAAGATTTGCACTATTGGTGGTTGGACAGGATTTTATGTCAGCTTGTAGTACTATGGACAACCACTAGGAAAATAACAAGGTAGAAAGTATTAATTATTGAATCTTTGATGTAATTCAGGTATAAAAAATAAGATATGCAAAGAGCTACACTCTATTTACTGATAAGAGACATATGGTGTAATAATGTCTGTAAGTATAATATCATGTATGCACCTTCTATGATACCAAAACACTATGAAAACAGTTTTCAATGTATTAATTTATCAAATCCATCTTGTCAAGGTATCTTAAAACTGTCTCATTGATATTTGTACTTCAAAAAAACAAAAATAAAAACACACACACAAAGAAAATTTAAAAAAAAAAACATTTTTAACATGCAAGTCAAGGAAACCTTCAGCTGAATCTTTTAGGGATACCTAAAAACCCTGCATTTTTGACAACATAACTCAAATGAAATTTTGTAAATGCTTCTATAAAGTGATAACAATGATTGGGAACTTGAAGAGCTAAACTATGGATTTTTTTTTAATAAAACATTTTCTTGTCTGTACTTTTTCTGTCCTTAATTTCTCATGTATATCTTTCTTCTCCCAATTTTACATACATCGTCTGGTAATGTGAATAACTGGTTGGAAGACAACACTATGTAGTACAATGAATACTGTGAAATTCATATTACTTTGTTAAGTAAAATTATGTATCACTTGTAACTTTTTCTGCTTTAATTCTAATTTGTGCTCTCTTTGAAAATTAAAAAAAGACAGAAAAATATTTTCTCAAAAGAGTAAATTTGATCGGGGGGGGGGGGGTCCTGCTAGCACAGTGGAAGGTCTCTCATACAGGGCCTGGCCTGGGTCCAGTGAGGACTAGGGACACAAGAGAACCTCTACTATAACATCCTGTACCTCAGTGGTGTCCCAATATTTCTGTTCAAGGAGATTATGGTGACACCAAAGAAAGTGATTGACAATGTAGAGTGTGTTCGTAAGGAGAGTCACATGGAGAGAAAACATTCTCTCAGGCTTTCACAGAGAGCAAATTGGTCAAGCAATGGCCCTGACTCATCTACCTGGCTGACACTGACAAAGAATTTACAAACTGTGGTACAAGGTTTCAGGGTAAATACTGGGGGGATTTCAGGGGATTTGTCTGTCCTCATCAGATACAAAAATTACATTGTTTGTTTTATAGGTCTTGTTTTATCTTGATTTTAACCATCCAGCAGAAAAGTATAAGCACAAGGTATAAAAAGTAAAGCCATATTACTATGCTGAGCTGTAAAAGGCTCAAGTCAACAACTTTTGACATTGCCAGTTTTATGGAAAATCCACTACTATTATGGTCTACTAGATTACAGTCAGTTATTTTGCTGGACTCACTCAAAATAATTGAATGGCAGTAGAATACCCATCTCTGACAAAACTAAACAAAAAAGGGAGATATAAATAAAGGAACAATTTGAAGTGAAAAATTGGATATATTCATATATACAAAATAGGATAGATATAGAGCAACTTTCTCTTAGTTCAATGAGAAGAAAAATTTATACTAATATTGTTCAGACAAGATATAATGTTTGCATCTTGTACTCTGAATAACTACTATGAAGACAACAATATGCAATTTGTTAATTATTGTAACTGTCCTACTAACCTGCTTTGAAAGTGTTTCATTGCTATTTCTTTATCAATACAATTAATTACAAAGGAGTAAGTTTGAATGTTATCACTGAATATGACCATAAAAGGAAAACAATTTTCACTATGAGATACACTAAAAGCATAAAGAGCTCTTCAGAAATTTCCACATCAAAAATTTGATAGAGGAAAAGAGATCACGTCTCTGCCTAGGATTGTGCACGGGCCGTTTATGTGAAGGAAGTGCACGACACTGAGAATGTCTCTGTCGAGTCTCTTTGGGTTTTAGTGAATTGTGTTAATAGACTTGCAGAGTAATCAAATTAAGTAATTTAGGAGAGACATCTCAACCTCTTTATATGAGGTGTTCATGAGTGATTTCCTCTATTTTCTTTGTTGTGATCAGATTCACAACATGAAGTGTCATTAATCACATATGATAGTGATGCTCCCACCGTGATTTATGGAAGAGGCTAAAGCCATCCTGACATCTGACAACAGTTACACTCATTTAATCTCATCCCTATGAACATATTGCTCTGTTTCATTAACTTGTACTGTTTGTGAATTTCAATAGTTTTCACTTTCAAATTTTATCACATCATAAGGAAATAGTCGAATAACAGAACATAAGAAATTTAAAAGCAAACTTGCCTTCCTTTCTGGAGAGTCAGTAAGAAGTTCAGAATACATAATAATATATATTATTATTATTTGTAAAAGGGTGTTTGTTCAACTTAGCTTCTTCATAAGTATAAAATCACTGCAACAATGTCAGACTAAAAGGACTTACAACAAATAAAGGCAGGCTGTACATAGGTTTAAATAAGATAATGTTTATAAATACACAATATTGCATCCCATTTGAAGATTTTAATAACATAAATACTATATTTTTATAGAACAATTTATTAAAACTATTCTGAATGTAAAAGATTTTCATTGATGACTTAAAAAAGATTGTGTAGGCCTTACTCAGTGAGCTAAGTATAAAATTTAACTTCAGCAAAGGGTTTGAAAGATAGTTACATTTGAAGTAAAAAATGGCACAATGATAAAAAGCTAACTGTTTTAGATGATCCATAAATGAAATGGTCCTTTTGCCTCATTGTTTTAACAATTTATGTATGACTTTAAGGATTTATGATACAACCTACTAGAACTATACCCAGGTAGACTGGTGGAAATTTTAAAATAATTCTCACCATCAAAATAGTTTGTTCTTGATCTATGTTTTGGTTTCTAAATAATACAAATTTTGTCAGTAATTACAAAAGCAGAAGGCACAATTGATAGTGAAAATAAGATAATGTTCATTGTACTATTCTATATATCTCAAAAATATTGTTAAGTATCTTTCCAACCAGATTTTAAATTGCCACATGACCCCATTACAATTGATGTCTACAATACCTGCAGAAGTTTTTTAAATGATGAAATACTAAGATTGAAATAATAAATTTTTATGCCAAAGCATACTTGAGCAAGTATAAAATATAGTTCCTTTGTGTGAATGATTCTAGCCAGTAACAAGCAACTGGGTGTCTATCTTAAGTTGTACACTGCATCATAGCCATTCAGAAAATCCAACAGAGAAGAAATATAATTTTGAAGTCAACACCTAGGGAACTATAAAAGTGTAAGTAACAAGAGCACAATCTGTTCTTGTGTACAAGCAATAATAAAACCATGGATACAAGCATTGGGAGTTTGTGGTAAAAAAAAAAAAAAAAAAGCCTTCTTCCAATGCTTTTTAACTATTAACCTGGCAGGTGAAATTAATGAATCTTTAATTTGTCCTATAGGATGAACTGGTGCTATTTACTTTGAAAGTATAGGATCTTTAATCTCTAAAATTTACCAGCAAAAGTTCTGTAATTATTTACAGTACTTACTTTGGCTGTAATTATTGGTCCAGGAAAAGGCCAAATATAAAACAAAGAATAGGAGTGACAAGTCTATTAATATTCTTTAAAATGTGTTTGGTACAGCGTCTCATTACACAGCTCAGACTCATAGTGATCCTCCTGTTTTCAGTTTCCCCAGTGCTGGGATTACAGGCATGCGCCACCATGCCTGGACTTGGTGGCCAGGTAAGCATGCCCATAGGAGGGGCTGGCATGGCATGTGGTACGTGGGAATTGAACCTTGGTCCCTTTGCTTGCAAAAGAAGACACTTAGACCACTGAGCTATCTCAGTGGCCAGCTTACCATTTTTTAAAACAAAATATTTAGCCCTAGCTTTATTCTTATTTTATACCTTAGGGGATGAATTTAATTAAAATCACAAGGAGATTGTGTCCTGTGTATGTCTTACATATAGCCTACAAAACAGGCATTTCCAAAACAAGTTGTGAAAATAGTTGAAAAAATTAGAAAACAACAAATCCCTTAAAAACATAATCTGTGTTTGGTGGTGCCTGTTGCTGTAGTGTCATGACAACAGCACATAGAAGAGAAGCCTATTTTTTCTTGGCAAATATAGTATCTCATAGTGATATTCACAAACAGACAATTACAGTCCTTAAAATTGGCCTTGCAATGGTAGATTTTTGTAGTCAACTACTTGGAAAAATATTTGCTTCATTTCTACATAGAACTATGATATCAATAGCATTTTTTAGGTACAAGAATCCCCATTTTTTTTCTTATTTCTATCTCATGTTTCCTATTGTATAAACCTAGTGTGAATAATGCTTCCTAACTACCTATCATGCCCACTCTGCAGGTGGAGAAATACAGGCTCTACAAGACAGTAAGACCACATAACAAGCAGCAGAAGAGCAGCAGAAGATTAATGTCTTTTACTCATTCTTTTTTTTTTTTTTTTTTTTTTTTTTTTTTTTTTTTTTTTTTTTTTTTTTTTTTTTTTTTTTTTTTTTTTTTTTTTT